>JAUUDW010009350.1:0-10231 GCA_032361385.1 Panulirus guttatus | reverse complement strand
TCTCTCTCTCTCTCTCTCTCTCTTCTTTGTCTTCAATCAATGATACCCATTCAATTTTTGAAGAGGGTCACATATCTCTGAAATTACTAATCTCGAATCCGATTTCATTTCAGAAATTCACATAATGTAGTACTTACGTCCAAACCCATTTTTTACCCTGTTTGATATTTTTGCTTTTGAATCATCCTGAATATTCTCATCTTGAGATGCCCCTCCTGCCTTCTCTGTGCCGTACCTTTTCCCCTTGTCATATCCTTAATATCTTCTTCGATAAGAGTAAGTAATGTCTTCTCATTAAATGAATTCTTCCTCCTTACACTTTCCTTCCTTTTCGGTAATGTTCTTCATACGTTTCGAAAATGGATCTTCTCTATTTCTGAAAAATTTTATCGTTTTGTATATCGATGAATTTTCTAATATAAGGGGTTCCTGAGCTGAAAACCCTGCATATACTGGTATATTTTCTAATTGACGAGGTTCCTGCCATCATATTTCAGTGGTGATTATCAGCCATATAAAGTACTTGCGCTAAGTATATCACTGTGTATTCACCCGACAGCAGTCTTTCATTTAGCTGCTGGCTCATGTGTTGGTCGACACTGATGTTTCAAATGTCGTGATATCATTTGTAAAATCTTATCCTTCAGGCACTTCTGCTCGACTCAAAAGCCGCCTTACTTCTGTATCCTCAGCTCTCTACACTGCCATTGTCACATGTTCTTTGTGATACGTTGGAGTGTTTAATACTTACATTGAAAGGTTGTTACGTTAGTAGCGCTTAAATGGATAGCTGATTCCTTTGTTCGTTGAGACCATGTTTTCTGGGTTTGTTTCCTGCTTTTGAAATTCATTTGAATAAAAAAAAGTCTCCCATCGTCTTTTGTAACGAAAGTGGTACGATTGGTTTTGCCTGAGAGCTCAGCAATCTCTCCCCCTCAATCCATCCATATCCCTGCAGCTGAGAATCACATTTTTCCTCCAGAATGATTTAGTGGTGGATTTAGGATTCAGAGTCACTATCCCGAGCAGCACATATGGGGAATATCTATATATATATAACCTCTCGTCTTGGCTGACCTTAAGAGCGTAGCATCTTCTTGTAACAACGTGATCAGGAGATCGTCTAGATATAACCCAGGCAGTGTAAGGAAGCCGTCCGTGGTGCAAATTCTGTCGGTGCTACGCTCAGTCAAATCATGTCATCTAGAGACTCGTTTTGCGCTGTTGTGTTCGCCTGACAACCACTATGAATTTAGGATCACTGACGGGTCTTGGCGATTCAGTTCTTGCCTGCAACATACATAAATCTAAGACAATGTTATCAAAGGAATATCATATTCACAGTAGCACGAGAGCTGCCTTCATCCACCAGCTTGCATATGCCAACCGATTCTATTTCCGCATTTTTTAAAGTCTGCTACTCATACAGGGAGTTGTGACAGGTTTACAATACAGCCTTAACGAGGAATGGATAGAGAAGATATAGACCAGGTCATATAAATAAGCCGTTTGGAAAAGAACCAGTAATTCCAGCTCCGTTTTCTGTCGGAAATTGAAGAAAAAAGAAAAGAAAAATCCGATTAGCGCACTGTCTTGCTTCCGTGTTTGCCCTCTGAACTAGGGCAAGGGCCCGCTGCACAGAGCGGAAGAGTCGCCGGTTCACTTCGCGCGAGTAGCGTTAAACACACCCACGACGTGGGAGACGGACCCACCCTTCCTCTGCTCCCTCCGCTCTCCCTTCGCCTTTGGGGAGCTCTTTGCCTCCACTAACAAGAACAACAGAGCCGGCAAACGCATTTCTCTGTAATGTCTTTTTTGATTATACTTTTGTCTTTATCATTTTCTTTTCTAATTTTACTGATGGATGTTCTGCTCAGTACTGATGACTTTGAAAATTTCGAAGCGTATTATCATTATGAAGCTCATACAGTTAACATTTTCTGTGGCCGCATGAGATGAAATGGAGCCTTGGAAAATGCCTCAAAGATCGGTATAATATTTTTTGATATAGTATGTTGTGATGAGATGTAATAACGTATAAAAATGCCATAAACATAAGTATAAATTTTCTTTATATACATTGCTTGTCATGATGAGACGTAATAACATATAGAAAACGGCGTAAACATTAGTATGAGATTTCTTTTTTTATATATTCCCTTCCATGATGGGTTGCAATAACGTATAAAAAGAATGCCATAAACATTGATATATGTTTTCATGTTTTGTTATTGACTCTCTTGGCCCCATTCACTGATAAAATTTTAACGATAATCTACCCATTTTTCCTTAGTCTAAATCATACTTATCATAAGTTAGGGTAGCATGACTGAAGGACATGTTAGCTCCTGCGTTATTAAACTTGGACAGCTGCAGAGTCTCGCAGGTGCCCCAGCTGTGATGAAGGATGGACAGATCTCATCGTCACGAGTTGCCTCGCAACTGTGGTGTCTCCGAGGAATTCGAGTAACGACCGTCACCATCATCTGATGATAATGATGGTGACGTTTGATATCACTTGTCACTGATTAGGAAGGTCTTTCTGATAGGTCCACTTTTGTCAGGTTCGACTTAGAGACTTGCTTGGACGTAAATGAGACTTTTAATATCGTTAAAAAGAAATATGGTTTAGTGATGTTTCTACTGCCAATCGAGCCTAATGATTTACTACAACTTTTAACTAAAACTGCAGATAGAAAAAGAGGTGGTTGGTCCAGTATTGAACTAAGTGGCTAAGTGTTATCACGCAGGGCGCGTGATTGCCTGAATTGAGTGTAGGCCCTCATAGGAGTGGATGGGTAAATTGACTGTGCCTCTGTGTACAAACAAGGTGTTGAGGATGAATGTAAAGGGCAAGCGAGGGATTAACTTATCAAATGCAATAGGGAGGGTGGATGAGGAGGTAAAAGCATGACAGAGGTAAAGGAGAAAGGTAAACAGATAGATTTATTGGAAATGTATAAGTGTGTGAATCTGGCGTCACCCATAGTAATATCTGAGGATTTTATATTTTTCAAAAGAGAAAAAACACATGAATGTTTGATCTATGGAGTTACGTGATGTTACACAGGTACACAAACTGCATAGACCTAAGGTCCAATAGAGGTGGTCTGGCCTTAACACTGCTTAAACAGACCACACAGACCCAACTCCCAAGCGAGATGGTCTGGCCTTAACACTACCTCAAAAGAAGTAAACAGTATCATAGACTTGACGTGTATGGGTTGTGAAAGCGATGAAGACTGATGCAGTAGGGAAGGGTTGGCGGAGTTAGCGAAGGGTTTATATATACAGTATTATATATGTTTATTGGCGGCTGCAAGACTTAGGAAGTAACTATAGCTTAGGCTAAGAATGTCGTGTGATAACCCTACTGGCTGCTGACCCTATTTATGGACGGAGCTGTGACGAGGGGGTTTCTGAAGGACTCATAAGTAAAGGAGTAATGCTGGAAAAACACGCGTGTAAAGTGGAAGGCGGGGACGCTGCTGTATGTGGGGGAGAGTGCGCTAATGAGCGGAAACGCAAAGAGAATTCAAAGCTTTGTGAGAGGAGCGAGGAAAATGTGTAGGACGTTGAGAGTGGTTGCTAACGAGATCAAGGAGGTGGTGGCAGTGTTTGAGGAACAGAAAAGAAAAAAAAAAAAAGAATTCAGAATGTAAGATTTGGTTGGATCGTGACGAATTGGGAAAGGGCTCTAAAGTCTCGAATATCTAGAGAGTATTCTTAGTGAGGATGGAGGGAGGTGAAGTGACAATATATATGATCTGAGAGGGTGATGATGATGAGTATCAAATTTTCAGGAAGCTTGAGATCATTAAGAAGGATGAAGGCTGGGTCTGCTGGTGTTGCGGATTTGCAAGGCATACGTAAAAACACTTTGCGCATGAGAATGGCGAACTCGATGTGCAATAATGCCAGGCTCTGGAGGTGGATTTCCCTAAGAACGGGCTGTGGAGTAATGATGATGAACAGGATGAGAAATAAGGATGTCAGAAGAGACTGAAAATATAGAAATGAGAAATTATAAGCTGGGGCTTAGTCTGCTGAAGGGGACTGGGTACATGATGGGGATATTGGATGATGGGAGTGCATGTGAGTTTGGTGAGAAGAAGGGGGAAGACCACAGAGACCCTAAGTGCGTTGGGAGAATGTGAGAGTGTGTGGTTGAGAGAGTTGGGTGGATGAAGCGTGGAAGTGTGTGGTTAAGAGAGGTGGATGGATAGAACGTGGAGTTGGATAGATGAAGTGTGAGGGCGTTTGGTTAAGAGAGATGGAATATATAAAGTTTGGTGTGTAGTTCAGAAATGGATGGATAAAGAGTTAATAAGTGATTGAGAAGTGGATAGATAAAATGTGGGTGTACGTCATTGAGATGTGGATGCATAGATGGATAAAACATCGATATTTGCTGTTGAGAAGTGGAAGGACAAAATGTGGAAGCACGTGTTGTGGAATGGGCTTAACCATGATTGGGTGGGTATCTAGACCTGCTACATAGCATGACTAAGACTCTGTTAGTGACCGCAGACGACGAATCAACTTTACATGATTACCATAGACATGATTACTGAGTACGACCCTGACAAATCTTTTCTCAGCTTTCGAAACAATAGATCAGACTTACAGAACGAGTACTTCATCTGAATCACAGAATATTCTTCCGTATGTCCAAGCCGGTCAGAATTTTTCGAGTATGCAAGTGGAAATGGCTCGCATTACATATTCAGTGATATCCAGATTAGATCAATTAATTATTACATATCCATCGGATGAGCTATTTAGCTAAGCATCTAGAGCTCTTATGAGTGACCTGAAAAAGCAAGGCTTACGTAGGAAATCATCCAAAAAACTGGAGCCCAGCAAGTGTTTTGATCTCGTAATGGTATAATATTTCACGACTGTAAACCTCATTGCGCGACTTTGTACCAACACTCTCCCCGTCCGAATTATCGTAGTTTTACCTCCACGAAATAGTGGGATATTCAGTAAAGTACCACAATTTGTGAGAAAGCGACGACGGCGTCATTCGGTTGAATGTGATAAATTATGCGGTCTGCTACACTCGATTTATCGGTATTGCAACCTACGTTGACAACCACGGCATCTTCGTCAAATTAAGTGAAAAAGCATCCCCAGACCTGTTGAGCCTTAGCTGAAATTAGACTGTCAGGAACTTCTGTGATGTCGTGTTTGTCCCGCGCTGCTAGGCTGTCCAGATGACTTCTTACACCACGGCAGCGAAGTGGTTTGTGACACTTGCGGTGTATCTGACGTTTGGTTGGTCAGTGGTATACGTCACTTAGGTGTGTGTGTGTGTGTGTAGGGGGGGGGGGGGTAGGGGAGGAATGCCATGATGTTTACAAGCAGCTGGTGCGACTTCCTTCAGTCTTCATTTTGCTTGTAAATTTCTCCTTACGAAAGCGTCAGCCCGTCGCCTCCTCGTTCTGCGTCTAAGTAACGTTAGCTGTTCTGGAAAATTAGTTTCTCTGCTGTCCTAGTAAATAACGACGACCACCGTTATCTCCGTGTTTGTTTATGAAGACATCGTTGGGGAAAGGATCTCGTGGGGCGGGAGTAAACACGGAGTCTGAAACGAACGAAAGTATTCAAAGCCGCCGCTTAGTCCTCCACATCGCCCAGCACTCTCCGCCCGAGATAGTCACTTGTGTCCCGAGGACTCCCTGCTAAATGGCGGCTCAGTCCTCGGCGGATTCCTTAAGATTCTAATCCAGGCCGTCCTTCTTGCTTGTAGTCCTTCAGGCAAATGCGATATACATTCTCAGGGCATCATTATCAAGGAAACACATCCAACTCGGTCGAGCTAATTCGTTTTGTCAGTTTTCCCCCAATGGCGAAAGTAGACCCATGATCCTGCTTTCCTTATCCCTAGCTGTAGTTGTGGCAGTTTTCATCGGGATGTTAGGAAACACACAAGTCTTGATACCCTCACGGGACACGAGGAGTCTTGAAGACTTTTCAGGCTTGCTGGCCCCGCTCCTCGTTATGACAGGGACTCTCCATTTGAAGCAGCGAAGCGGGAGGTCGAAACGTCCTATCTCACTCTGCTCGGCTAGGCACCAGACGCCGTGTAACGTGTGTTCCGTTAAGCCTGGGTTTCTTTAAGTTGGCTTGGACAGGTTCAGGGAAGACCCTGACCCATGCATGTTATGATTACAGTACACAGATATCCTCTGTGCCTGAATGAGGCAGCGGACTGGAGTTCCCCGCAGAGATGATGTTTACCTGTTCAGTTGGTTCACTCACACACGGGTAGGGTCAGTAAACTGGATCAGCGTACGTGTAGTGGATAATTACTCAAACATCCCATTACAGTCAACGGATTGAGGTTCAGAAGGGAATGAAAACAAATATTAGTTAATTCTGCTTCCTTCTACACACGAACTCAACACCGTACACAGTTCACATGCTAGCCGCTTTGCCCTGTCTTCTCGAGGATTAAGGAAATACATCTCTATATCATGCTTATCGAAGATTATCAGGACTGGTGATTCTTAATGAAAGTAGATGACGCCAGTATTGTGAAAGAAACATTTAGAAAGAAAATCTTAGCTTTCAAAACACTAACACAGGATAACCATCCTGTTGTTATCATTTACCTGAACATATATGTGCTTTATATTCTCACTTTAGATATCTCGATGTCATGATGCTTCGCATTCGATATCCTCCCCATTTTACTCCATATAAACCACTTGCAGTATTCCATACAAGACTTATGTGACCGTCAGTCTTATCACCCACTTTGCTATCATGCCCAGTCATCAGCATGGATAATAACCACTCCCATTCTTCATCAGTCTCGCTTCCGCACCATTACTACTGGCCGGGACGCTGAATGGGAGATAGTGACCGACATAGCACGGGCTAAGCATGCCCAAGGCAAGGCCATCACGGACGATAGAAAAAAGGAAATTAATAAAAGCCCCTTGAGTGTTGTTAGACCTGACTGTTGAAGCGAGAAAGATTATATGAAGATGGAAGAACAAAGGAAGGAGAAATTCACAGCCTAGCTGTTCTAAGGAAGGAGGAGGCGTCAAAGTAGCCATCACATTGTAGGAAATAAATCGATTTAGTTGCTTTTAATTCCGCAATATATTTTATCCGTCGTAGCAGTTACTTCTCAGTTCCTGAAGACACACTTTAATATTATATTTCTTTCTCGTCATTCACATTCTGTTTTTTGGCCGATCCATACTCTCTGGAGCCCCAGTAATTCAATTTTCTCACTCCGCTGCTTGTAATATTCATAACTCTTCATTTAATCCTAACCACAGTCTGAAATTTGAATTTTGCATATACGATCCGTTCCCAAAGGATTTGATAGACTTGTTGCATTGGTTTGACGTTGATATTCATGAGGGCAGACGCAGCGCAAAAGTATTTGCTCGGTAAGAGCACTGTAAATGGCTGCGATTCAAGATGGCCACCAAAATGGAAAGATCACATAGAAATATTTTGATAGAATTTTACTTACTCATATGGAATGAAGGTAACGAAAAAGTGCCAGACAGCCTCATTATTCTACGGTGAATGCAACGAGATATTCACAAAAAAGAAGATTGCGGAGAGAAGATCGCCGAAAATGGCCTTCCTGCGTAAGATGTACCTAGAAAATACGTAAATCATTTAGGAATGAAAACGAATAACAATTTGCATTTAATTAAGTGAACAAACAGGGAGGAAATAGCATTTAGGGATCATAAAATGAGCAATGATAAATTCAGTATCGTGTCAACACTCCAGAACTATCAGTAAATACATAGGTATATGAGCTGTTACGCCCATGAGATAATTACAAAGCTGTTTGTACTGTCTTTTTATTAATTTCCAAATGACTCTTAGTTGTTTATAGTTCAAAAACGTATAGCAATGTATTTTTTTGATGCCTATAATCTATATGATTTTAATACATGCATGTAAAATATTATATAGTATTTGATAACTTAGTGTTCAACGTTTCTATAGGTAAATCATTGTATATATTACGCATAGAAAGACATTCTGTGAATTGACAAAGAACTTGTTCGTTTATAAGTGCTTCCCAAAGACGTTGTCCTTATCTGTAGTAGAGACAGTATTTCCATAGATTACGTTTGTGTGCGATGTGTAGAGTATTTCATAATCATCATCTTGAGCGTCATCTTGGTGCATGTTAAAAGCATTTCCGCAACATGCGTAAGTTCGAAGAGTCACATTTGATACTTCTGCTGCTACGCGAAGAGGTTCTAATACTTTCTTGTTAATAGACGTAGAATAGATCCTGCTTCAGATCTTTAGGCACTTGTCTCTTGAGCATCAGAAGAGGCTGGTCCTATCGGCCTCTTATAGCCATTTAAAGTCGCATAGACTGAAAACAGAGGGTGAGGATTTGTAGACACGAACGCATGTCCAGGCATGGAACACAGCCTTTAAAGTATATTGTTTTAAGACGTCATATTGGAAGAATAGTCTCGAAAATGGTTTCTTTTCCCTTATGAAAATAATGGCACCTGAAAGAATTTGTCCTCAAGCCCTCTCCGTATACAACCGGACAAATATTACAGCAGGAATTCTAGTCGCTTCCCTTCCACATTCAAGACCTGTGCATATATTTGCAAAATCCAATGGACACTGCAACTGCTCAGAGGAAACCCATGTTTTCCTTTCCCAGAGACATACCCAATTGTGTCGCAGTCCTTTGTGCCTGTCAGAGCGGTAACATTTCAATTTCTTCTTGACTTAGTGGACAACGATTTCATGCAGTGGGAATAATTCAAGTTCTCAGTGATACGCGGGACAATACACAGGGCAATGCGTGCGTGTCTGGGGCACGAATGAACACTCATCCACACCTCGTTCGTACGAATTCGTGAAAGAAGACTCTTGAGATTACCAATTTGCACTGTAAGGAATGAGAGTTCTGTTCCAGTGGAGCCCCATCTCTTGAACTTTCTCCACTGTCGCACAACTTTTTAAACCGTATACTGTCGACATTCACCATCTCATAATTCAGTTTATTCCATTTGTGCACCACTCTTGTACCATATAAGGACTTTATTGTTTTAACATCTTGTCTAGCAAGTTTCTTGCTGAATTTCATGTTGTGGTCTTTGATTGATCTGTCCTTTCATCTTTCGAATTGTTCACTGCCTGTACCATCAACCTGGTGCGAAAACTTAGACATGTAGCCTGGTCATGTAACCCAGTAACTCAGGCGAGATAAACTACCATAGATAAGACCTGTAACCTCTCCCTATAACTCAGTAACTCTGGCGAGATAAACCACCGCGGCTAAGCCCTGTAACCTCTCCCTGTAACTCAGTAACTCAGGCGAGATTAACGACCACAGCCTGTGACAGTGCCAGGTAAAGCTCCAGAGCCAAGCGAGGCAAACGAAGGTAATTATGACAAAATAACAAACTCTCTGAACGAATATTGGAATATTACGTGACTCTACGAAAATAAAATGCTAGTGAGAGCTCGTGCTTTAGATTAATAGTAATGAGACTTTTTCTTTGTCTACACTACAGTTGAAATGACAAGAGTTTGCTTGCCTTATTTTTTACTTCTTCTTAAGTAAGTACCCGTAGATTTCCCTTATCATTGTAATCGTAATCATTATAAACATGCGGAAACAGAAGCCTTCAAAATAAAACCTTTCACGATCTAGAAAAAAATAATTTTTTTTTGTGTGTGTGTTAATATTAACTGGCATTTTGCAGTTTTAGGAAATAAAAGGCTTGTATTTAGATTTTACACTCTTATTCTCCAGGCTGTACTCTCGCTCCAGTTCAGAGGTGCTGGAACGCGTTTTGCTGTGCCTGATTCATTGTTTATTTATGATATAAGAGTTCGACTTAGTGTAGAGTCTTTCCAGCTCACGGCCTTTAACTGTTGAATCCAGATTTATCATTTCATGGGCAGACACTATTACTCTCTTAAAAGATAACGTATGGAATCTATACTTTTTATGGAACTACATTGCTCTGAATGATATATAGTTTGAAAATATGTCTGAGTTGCTCCCATCATTTTTCTGTATATCTCTTGTGTGCAAAGTCCTTAAAAAGAGTATAATGCTTTATATGTAATACGCCTGAAGAGAGCAAGTGAAAGCACTAAAAAAAAGCCTCAGTCCACACTATATGTCATATGAATTCGAAATTTTGAAACCGAATCAAGTTTGAACACACACACACACACACACACACACACACACACACACACA
>JAUUDW010009339.1:0-10231 GCA_032361385.1 Panulirus guttatus | reverse complement strand
ATATATAAGTGGGTAGTGATGAGGTAAGGAGGAGATGGAGTGACTATTTTGAAGGCACTGCTGAATGTGTCTGATAAAGAGGCAAATGTAGGACGTTTGGGCTATGGTGGTAAGCTAAGTGAGAGTCGTGGATAGTGGTTTGGTAAAGAAAGAAAAGCTGCTGAAAGCCATACGTGAGATGAGATGTGGAGAGGCAGCTGGAGTGGACGGTATTCCAGTTGAATTTAAGAAAGGATCTGATTGTGTTGCTGTTTGGTTGGTAAGGATTTTCAATGAATGTATGGATGTATGGATTATGGTAAGGTGCCTGAGGATTCCCAAAATGCATGTACAGCACCAGTGTTTAAAGGCAAGGGGGAAGCTGTATGAGAGGGTAGTAAGTGAATGGGTGAAGGCAAGAATAAAGCATCAGACTAGGGAGGAACAGTGTGGTTTCAGAAGTGGTAAAGGATGTGTGGATCAGGTGTTTCTTCAAAAGAATGTGTGTGAGAAATACGCTGAGAAACAGATGGATTT
This sequence comes from Panulirus guttatus, assembly GCA_032361385.1. NCBI lineage: Eukaryota > Metazoa > Arthropoda > Malacostraca > Decapoda > Palinuridae > Panulirus > Panulirus guttatus. The sequence goes on along the minus strand of JAUUDW010009339.1, from coordinate 9,715 downwards.
CTACGTAGCATTTGTGGATCTGGGGATAGCATATGACAGGGCTGACAGAGATGCCTTACGGAAGGTTTTAAGAATATATGGAGTGGGAGGTAAGCTGCCAGAAGCAGTGACAAGTGTTTATCAAGGGTGTAATGCATGCGTACGAGTAGGAAGAACAAACGGTTTTAAGAGTAGGTTGGTCTGCGGCAGGGATGTGTGATGTCACCACGGTTGTTTAATTTGATTATGGACGGGGTAGTGAGGGAAGTAAATGCGCGAGTCTTGAAGAGAGAGGCGAGTATGCAGTCCATAGGGGATGAATAGGCCTGGTGAGTGAGTCAGTTTTTGTCTGTTGATGATACAGCATTGGTGGCAGATTCAAGAGCAACTGCAGAAGTTGGTGACTGAGCCTGGAAGAGTGTGTGAAAGAAAAAAGATGAGAACAACTGTGAATAAAGGCACGGTTATTAGGGTTTAGCGGGATTGAGGGGAAAGGTTAGTTGGGTTGTGAATTTGAAAGGAAACAACTCCAGGAAGTGAAGCGTGGACATGGCAGCGAATGGAACCGTGGAAGCGGAAGTAAGTCATGGGGTGGGTGAGGTTCTGGGAGCGCTGAAGAATGTGTGGTTATGGATGGGGAGCTGTGGTTTTGGTACATTACACATGAAAGCTTGAGAATGGATGGGAGCGGATGTGGCCTTTCTTCGCATGTTCCTGGTGCTACCTTCCAAACGCGAGAATTCGCCTAAGTATAGAAAAACACAGAACTTTTTCCTACACCAACGATATCAAGTACGGAAATCGTGTCTGAAGAAAACTCGTACATTCATGTAAATTCTACTTCAAGTAAATGCTATTAATTGCATTACTACCAAGACATTTTCAACACAGAGAAAATGCTACTATAAACGACCGTACACCACACATCTCATGAAAGTATAGTATCTAACATCATCAGTACCGTTGCCAAAGCCATGGACTAGGTCAGATGTTTCCAGCCCTTCTGTGTCCAGTGTGGCAAGGGTCATTCTAATGTCAATAAAGGTCATCCAACACACTAAAACTGAATGTCCTTCATCCTAATGCTAGGGTGTGCCGTGTCTTTTAATGGAAATAAATATCATTTACCCTATTGCAAGCTGATGCCATTTATTCTTATTGCCAGTAAATGCCCTCTTCTCTCCTGCCAGTAAATGCTATCTATCGTAATTCCATCCCGAGTAAATGCTATTCTATTGCCTGAAGACACTATTAAGAAACACGTCCAGTCATCCAGATGCAGGGAAAGTCATCCTGATGCAGGGCCAGTCATCCTGTTCCCGATCCAGTCATCCTGATGCAGGTCCGGTCATTCTGATGCAGGGAAAGTCATCCTGAAGCAGGCCCAGTCATCCTGCAGCAGGGCCAGTCATCCTGACGCAGGCTGAAGTCATCGCCTGCCATTCTGACGCCGACAACGGCCATTCTAAAGCACGTAACACGTCCTCTAAACCAAGCAGCGGCACCGGATGCCAATCGCTGCCATTCTGATTCCCACTTAACACACTTCTAACGCGAGAGATTAGACACAATCCCCCCCTCCTCACCCAATCCCGTCAAACACCCCGCTGAGGGATTAGAGGAGAGAACCTCCCCCACTCCCATCCCCACCCACATCCCATTCATCAAGAGTGAATTCCATTGTAAGACACTCGACCCCGGCGGGCGCCACCCAACCTCCCCGGGCAGTGCCATCTCCCACGCCCAACAACCTCCTTTGACACTGCCCAGGGACGCCCCGCCACTTCACCCCCCGACCTCTCTGCCAGTCACAGCTCTCCGCACTCTTCAATGACGGCAGTGATCGCCTCCCACATGCCGCTAACATCGTTTTTTTAGTATTAACAGTGAATACTACAGGACTGGCTACAGTGACAGCCATCTAGCTCTAAGGCTAATGGTAAATGTTGCCAAACGCCATCCAACAGAGAACATCCCCCCTTGCAGTGAAACCACCGAGCATTAACACCAGCGGTGCAATGCAACTACCTCTACCGTTAGCAGTGAAGAGACAACTAACGTGAAAATCAGCAGTCTAAGTTACACATATTGCACTATCAACAGCAGTGAAACAATATCAAGACCAACGGAGAAACCCACCTGGCACTAACATAAGCAGTGAGCGACATCTGACATTACACATGGCAGTGAAGACCGTGTTACAGCTACTGTGACCGCTACAATACTATGTAACACAGTTCAAATCGATCAACAAGAACACAAACGATCACGTTATCATGCTCAGTGCTGTAACTCAACACCTTGTGTTGTCAGTCACAGCTGTCTGCCATCACTCCAGCGCTACCCTCTGCCAACACTCGCCTGACGCTCTCCATCAGGGCCTAGCCTCATGGCAGACCCCAACCTGCAAGCGCCTGACACTCCCCACCATGGCCTCAGCCCCATGGCAGACCCAACCTCCCAGCGACTGATACTCCCCACCATGGCCCCAGCCTCATGGTAGACCTAACCTCCCAGAGACTGACTCCCCACCATGGCCCAAGCCTCATGGCAGACCCGGCCCTTCTTATCTGTTCAGACCCCCGTGCCGGCCCAGCACCGGGCCACGGCACAACAAAGACGCAATGTGGCACCCGAGCACACCAACATTCCGCAGCGGGAGAGATAGTGAGAGAGAGGTGTGAGGGGGAGAACACCATCACCGTCAGCAGCACCACCACCACCGGCAGACAAGGAGCTAAACACTTCCAACAAGGAACAAAGAGATTCGCCACCCTCCAAACTGGGGGTTGGCAGTAGTGGCTGTGACACCAGAGCCACCAGGGGTCACCACAAGGTGAGGCCCTGGCACTGTTCCTTTCAGCCAGTTCAGGAAACCGCGAGTGACGCTGCCGGAGGTCTTCGTTTACCGCAGGAAGTGGTTGGCGAGGTGCCCCAGGGTATCCACAAGGCTTAATGGAGTAGGAGACGGACCTTCAGAATACACGACACTCGTCATAGCGACCTGAAGGGCTTCTCAACACTCGCCACAAACCACGAACACAAATTAAAGGTCCCTTAAATAACAAAAACACGATCCTACCCCCCAAAGAGAGAGAGAGAGAGAGAGAGAGAGAGAGAGAGAGAGACGACCACAAAAATGACTACACAACGGTGCAACGTTAGACTGGGCTACAGAACAGAGTTCCCAACAAGCCAACGACCCCAATACACTTTAGAGCAATATAGCGAAGGACCTGAAGAAGAAAAGAAGAAAGGAAGCTATACCAGAACCTGACCATCAAGAATAAGAACACCTCACGAGACCTTAAGATCATTCCGAGCTTCCCCTTACACCACCGAGGAGAAGACATGGACACCACCACCGGCCTTATGAGGAGGAGGAGGTTGTGGTAGAGGAGAGGAAGGAGGACCCACAACCACCACCAGGCGACAAACACAACCAGGAACTCGTCACTCAGGGCAGGGCGGGCAAGCGAGTGGGGCTGGTGAGTCGAGTCCTCCACACGGCCACCATTCACTGAGCAATTCCTGCGACTCCTCTATAATCTGCCACAAGAACACTCACCACTGTCTTGTTGCAGACACTGATGATCGAGGCTGTAACGCTCACTAAGGCTCACCAAGACGGAGCAAGTTGTGGTATGTAACGCTCACTAACGCCCAACACAAAAGGACAAATATTTTCAACTATAATCACTTACAACTTCCCACGTTGGAAACTTGGTTTAAGATAATTTCTTTTTAGTCAAAACCTGATGAAGATTAGAGTGCGAACTGATTAACGACAGGCTGTGCGTCCTGCCCCTAACTCCTGTGTTGCAGGTCTTCAGCAGCAACACAACGGATGGTACGAACCTGGCGTGAGGCAACTCAAACTTAAAAACGAACCCTCTCCGGCAGAAAGTTTAAAGAAAAGTAATCCAAGTTCTGAAATGAAAAATTGTAATCCATAATTCTGACGAGAGAAAATGTGGAGAAACTCATCCAGAATATTATAAACGTTCTTAACCATAATTTAAGGAAAACCCTGGCCAAGCCTTCCGTAATGACAAGAGCGCTGGAACCAGCATAGAAATGGCCATTAACGTTGTAAATGATATGAAAAGTTACGGTAATATACGATAAGCTCGGAGAAAACATGGACTAATCACGACAGCTATAAAACTACAATTCCTTTGACATGGAGTACTGGAACGACACGTTCCGACAGCTGCAATAGTCGCTGGCTTATCTGCTGGCTACTGGAACAAGTTCTGAGAGTTGCAGCAGCCGCTGGCTTTGGAGGAAGTTCTGAGAGCTACAGTGGCCGTTGGCTACTGGAACACGTTCAGAAAACTGCAGCGGCCACTGGCTTTTGGAACAAATTCTGAGAACTGGCAGCCGCTGGTTTCTGGAAGAAGTTCTGGGAGCTGCAGGGGCCATTGATTTCTGGAAGAAGTTCTGGGAGCTGCAGCGGCCATTGGTTTCTGGAAGAAGTTCTGAGAGCTGCAGCGGCCATTGATTTCTGGAAGAAGTTCTGGGAGCTGCAGCGGCCACTGGTTTCTGGAAGAAGTTCTGAGAGCTGCAGCGGCCACTGGCTATTGGAACAAGTTGAGAGCTGTGGCGGCCACTGGCTTCTAGAACAAGTTCTGGGAGCTGCAGCGGCCACAGGTTTCTGTTAGAAGTTCTGAGTGCTGTGTGTTCTTAAATGCCTTTAACTTTATTTTCTTATATCGTGTAAAGTCTATCTAATGGCGGTAATCACCGGCGATAAACTTGGAGTGTTCTAATAATCATCATTATACCATTCATTATTCTATGAATTGGACTGCATACAGGCAGCCACCATCTGTGGGAATCAATACTGCAGAAACGGGGTTCCCAACCCTAACCCCTCACACGCTGGCACAGGGCAGGGACGAATAACTCCCTGTGGTTGACTTGCAACCCAAATTTCAACCTTTACTACATCTCCTGTGCCTCATGATATGACCATGTCATGTGTGATCGTTAATTTCACCTGTCAGGCACCTTGGATGAGTAATTATTAAAGTTAATGTTCCTATAACACACTGGAAGCTTCTTCCTGTACACTGTTAACGTGCAAACACCTTCAATCCATGAAATGCTTAGCTTTACAATGCCTTACTGATACCTACCTCATGTCGATGAATAAGGCTGGTTACTAACCCCAGAGGTCGGCCTGGGGCCAAGGTAAACTGTTTCTTGAAGTGGCTCGCAGGCCTCACAATACCGCAGCCAGGTTAATCTGAGGCACTTTGTACATATTTAATTTCCTTCTGTCAGTTTCAGAGTTTTTGGTATTTGGAGAACATTTGACAGTCTCGGGCCTCGAGTGTTAACTCAATTTTCTCTTTCTACACCTCTAGTGCCATTAATTGTCAATACAGTTGTTCTTCTAGTCTTCCATATCCATCGTTCCAAGAGGAATTAATCTATTTAATGTTGACTGTGGTCCATACACTCCATGTTTTATTTCTCGTGTAATCCCAGCGGTTCAAAGTACCTGTGGTCTTTGACAAGAGTCAGTGTGGGGTATGATGTTCTCTGCAGATTTTCTATGTCGACAAAAGTTACCATACTCAAAATGCATTGCTGAAAGAACATAACTTTCACTGCAGAATTTATACTTTGAAAAGTAGAACATTTTTCGCTTTTGCACCTCCTGAGGGTTGGCTTGTTGTGCTGCTGATGGTAAGGTAATCTGCACCATATTATTCCTAGAGATTCTACTCTCGTCTTGCTTCTGTTTCTGCTGTTGCTATAATTAGGCACTGCTGAGACTGTTGAAGTTCATCTCCACAGAATGTTGTCAACATCAACCCACTGGAAGGCTGATTTGACTCATACCTGGCTGCTCTGTCTGTTTTCTATAGATAAGGTTTTCATAAATACGTATATAAACTGCAAATGATGAAAGGGAGCTGTGGTACATGTCTGTATCTTTGTCAGATAAGAGAATGAGAAACAGCAAGGGCACAAGTACACTTCCATGGGAACAGAGCTTTTTACACGCGAGGTATCAGGTTTCGCCTGCCTTACCACATGCTGGGATCTGTTTGTTACCAAGATACACATCGAAATTCTCATTCCACCAGCTATTTTTTCATGCATTCTCAGTTATGGCCATGAGAACGTCAAAAGGCTTTTTCTACAGTCTTCCTGAACCTATTTTGCAACTATGTAAGCTGGCAATACGACGACTGCCACAGGGAAAGGCAGCCTGAGTTTCTCCTAACCCCACACGAAGTGGACTACATCAAGGACAAAACGTCTTCGATGCTACATACCTCACACATATATGGAACATACCGTACAGGATTCAACCCCATGATGTTAGAGCACTCAATCGAAAATGACCAACTGATAACACAACAGCTGTTGCAGGAGAGAGCCAGCAGGCCTTGCGATCCCACCGTTGAGATTACCACGTGTACGGTGACCCAGATATATGCTACCCATTTCCGTCACCCGCCCACCTAAAACAGTGGATAAAACCCACATGTATGGGCGCCAACTATTACAGGATGGATACGACGGACTTTCAAGACAAGGGAGGAAAAGCCAATGATGTTTTTCACGACTAATAATCTCACGAACCGAATGTTGCCGATTGCTGATATCACCCCACAAAGCGGGAGGAACTGATGAACTAGAGAGTGTTCAAAGATCTTTTAAAAAGGCTCGTTGTGACACAGTCAAATAACCGAACTATTGAGAACGACTGAAGTCATTAATGCTGTGCTTTCTAGAGCGCAGACGGGAGAGGTATATCATCCTTCACACCTGGAAAATCTTAAGAAGGCATGATCCCAAAGCAAAGCTCAAAAATAATTCCCTAATGGCACGATAAGCACTGAAGACTGTACAGTATTCCCCTTGAAATCGAAAGGCACGATGAGCTCAACAAAAATCACTCTGAACACCCCGGAGCCCAAGGCTATCCGACATATCGCCTGCACCCATCAGAAACACTATGGGGTGCATGGTGGAAAATTCAAGACGGCCCTGGATATGCAGTTATAACGTGCACCCTACCAGTCAGGACGTGATGGTTACGTAGGCCTATGCGCCGCGGCTTCCAAAAGCCTGGTCGACCAACGACCCAACTCGGCAGCTTGAACTCCGCCAGAGTTGCGAGGGTAAATGACCTCCAATGTCTACGCCAACTAGTTTTAACAAAATGCGCCAGGCAAATCTAAAAGTGCCAACCAAATACAATAATATCAGCCAAATGAAGGATGGATGTGTTTGGTTGCCAAATGAATATTAAGGAAGGCAACACACGCCAAGGAGGGACAGCGATGAACACGTCTTGGGGTGGAGGATGGGCGAGACAGGTGCCAAGCTGATCCAGGGGAGCCACTTCCAAGACCAAGGAAGGGGTGCCAAGAAAACAAACAATGAGGGGGCAGAGTTATATTATTTTAGGATTTTAAGGACGGCTGCACCAAACAGAGCACTGGGGAAGGCATGAAAGGCACAGGAAATTGAAAAAAAGCAGAGACGACAGTAAAGACTGTGGCCAAGCAAGGAAAGCAGAGGAAGGGAAACATTCTGGTTAGAAAGATGGAAGAAAAAAATATGACATTTTTGACTGGAATGTGAAGACAAAATCAAAATACGAGGAAGGAGTAAGATGCAAGCAGCGAGAGAGCGAGAGAGAGTGAGGGAGTGAGAGGGAAGGAGGGAGGGAGGCGAGCGTCGCCCGAAACGCCTCCATTGTCAAGTATGTTTGACTTGTAAACAGAGCAGCCATTGAGCGCTGCCTTGCTTTCTCCTGCTGCTTGTTTGTGGCGCGGTGGTCCATTCTGCTGTGAGCCCTTCGTTCATGGAGGAGTGGGCGAGGCTGGAGGCTGGGCGCGGGCTCAGGTGAGACGTGGGGCCGGGAGGGGGAGGAGCAATACTGTGGAGGAGAGTTACAAAGATGCGAACTTCGGCAGAGGATTAGAAGACGAGACGAAAACACTGAAAGCAAGAATTTGAGATACTGAAGGAGGAAGTATGTGGAGGGTAAACAAACAGTAGAGTGTGGGCCAGTGCACAGGATAACGTAAACAACGATGAACGGCGGCCTATGCCCACTTCTAATCCAGCACCACACATAACGCTAGCTCGAAGAGCGTCGGTGACCGAGTGCCTGTCATCCTGCCTCCGCCAGGAACACTCCCACTGAGATGTGCTGCGGTCCGCCCGGGACGAGATGAAAGAGCGTCGAGGACGTGAAACACGTCAAGAGTTGCTGTGTGCGCTCGTGACGAACCAAGAGATACATCAGTTCAAAAAGACTGGCAATGCCATTCAACAATCTCTGGAGGAATATGTGACACTGGCATCCTCCTGAAGCATTTAATACCTGCCAACATTACTCGCCTAGCTGTAGGATAGATCATAAAGTCCAAAGAATAAAGACCACCTACACTACCATCGCCTGCTACACAGGCTAGGACAGTTAACCACAAACATGACACAATGCATAACCAATCAAACAAACTGGGACATTATAGTTACACACTTGAACGATCCTCTCCTTCACAGTTGCTCCATCATCATCATAAAATGATATAATCTCCGAGCGAAAAAATTATTATGATAAAACCACAGAAATTATGCGTCAATGCACATGCAACGCAAGGAAATGGAATAATATACAGACAGAAAGTTGTATCAATAATATTCCAATAAACAGATCTAACAACAGTACCAAACCAAGGATACCACAACCTTCAGAGTTAAAAACCCTTTCCCCAGGGTACTCTGCCTGTTACCCTGCATTAACTGACAGCAATCAGGACAATGACAGAAACAGACAGCTCGGCTGTTCAACATTAACACCAGAATTAAAAAGACAATCTTACTGAATGACACTGAAAATCAGCTAACATATCAACCACACCTTCCTTCTCGCCTCTGTAAACAACAATGTTCAATATGGAAAAGTCTCCTCTCCTTCGCTACGGAAGTAATGAGGCAATCAAGCCAGAGACCAATCAACAACGAAAACACCATTAACAAAACAATCACCTCACCCTGATGATAGCGGAGGACCTCGCCTCTGGCGAACTAGGACATCCAAACTGCCGCAGCCGTCATGAGCCTTCTTCCAAATCATGGAGACAACACCGAGCAGTGTAGAACTCCCTCCCGGTACGGTACAAAGAGGTAATATATTACATACACACTCAGCTGAGGCAGTGGCCAAGATTATGCAGGTTACAAGAAGCCGTCCAAATATTGGACAACGGAACACTGGAACGGACGGCGCAGTAAGCGTCCACCTCCAGGAAGCCTCGCCCACTCTGACGACAGTTTCCACAGAAAATGGGTTCAATTGGATACCGGGTCTCGAGGATCAGAAAAAAAAATACGGTTGGACAGACAGACGAACGGACTCGATGACTGCCACGGGGGTTTACACACCCCAATGCAGGTTTTTATTACCAGTAACAGACACGCGTACATATAATTCAGCCGAGGGAATATATATATATATATATGTATAAAAAATATGTAGATTAAAGACGGTCGAGTGTAACTCTTGAAGTCATGAGTACAGTAATCCCCATGAAAGGCTCATCGTTCCTCCTGACTGATGACACCCAGGTGATCAACCTTACTTACCACCAGGTGACGACAGACAGACAAGTGCCTGACGGTGCGCGGTGTGACGGTCAGTAGGGGATCGCACGGGCGCACTCTGGCTCCTGCTTTTATCTGTCGCAGGAGGAGGCGG
>JAUUDW010009328.1:0-10232 GCA_032361385.1 Panulirus guttatus | reverse complement strand
TTATTTCTTTTATTATTTTTAGATAATCAAGGGGTATCAACCAAAAATGTTTAAACCGTGTTTTGTACATTACATTTACTCAAATTATGGATTGCAGAAGTCTTATTATATTTGAAAAGGATTCAGTTTGCTAATCATAACTCTGAATGTGTGAAGGCTGGTTGGATTTGTTGTATCTGGACTACCAGAAAGTATTTGACACTGTACCGCATGGAAGACTGATTAAGAATCTAGATCATTGGGCAGAAAGAAATGAGAGATTTCTCTAATGTGTAGATTATCTTAGTGGAAGGGAACAAAGGAAACACATCAAAGAAATTTTTCTAAGTGGTTGGAGGTCATCAGTGGATTGCTGCATGCGAAGAGGTTCAGTTTTGGGAATGATATCCTTCTTGGTCAGTGTTAATGACTCCTTTCTGAAAATGTTTGCAGATGATGCAAAAATTGTAAGGGAAGTAGAAAGCAAGAAGGATTGCATAAACTTACTAGGGACCTAAGCAGACTCCAATGTGGCCTAATATGTGGTTGATACAATTCATCCCAATTCAAGGATAAGGAAATATTTAGCTAGCTAAATATATCATCCATAAGACCAAAGCTAAAATATGCCTTTCAGCTTTGGCCACTGCACCTAAGGAATCACAGAGAGCTAATAGAGAAGGGCTACAGTGATAGTTCCAGAATTCAGAAATATAAGTTTAGGGAAAGGCTAGAAGCCTTAAACTTGCCCACCATGTCAAAGAGAAGAGTGAGGGGTGACCCGATCACAACCTGTAAGATTTTAAACCAGACGGATGATGTAAACAAAGAACAGTTCTTCAGAAGTATATAGGCATTGGACCTCCAGAGGACTTAACATGAAATTAAGGAAGAGACATATTAAAAAAAGTTCTTCTATAGTAATAGAGTGGTGGAAAAATGAAAATAAACTGAAATGGAATGTGGTAAATATGGACACTGTTTAGAAATTTAAAAGGTTGTATGATAATAGAAAAATTCAAGATGAGACCCCATGAGTGTAAAACTCCCTCCCCATACAGTACGAAAAGATTATTACACAAAAAGTTAGTGGATAGATGAGTGACTTCAAAAAACTTTTGGATGAAAAAAGCATGTGATATGAATATTGGTAGAAATTTTTTTGTATTAATTCTACATCCAAGAAATTCATTAGAAATTATTTAAAACTGAAAAAATTCGTGAAGATAGAAAGAGCCCATGACAATGAAGCACACAGAAGGCATGGATCTGTGATGTCAATATAGCTGTTCAATGCTGCATTTAATTTGACGAGGTGGTGAGGGAGGTGATTCTTGGAAATATGTAAAAATTATGTCATTGATATGAGTAGGAGCATTCTTAAGATGTTGCTTTATGCTGATGATAAATGCTGATCATGCCAAAAGTAGGTTAATGGCTGTGAGAAGAGACTGAGGAAATTGATTTAATGCAGAAGGAAAGTGGTTATATTTGAGAGGGAGATTTTCCTTTTCTTTCTCATACAGTATGGATTAACCCTCTCACTGCAGATAGAGGAAGAAAGCCCTGTTCCTTTGGTGTGGATGCTGGATACAAGAAAATGGAAAAAAAAACATTGTTATCTGTAATTTAGCAGTGAACAGGTTACCTCTTCCTATTAACAAAGATGTAGAATTCAGTTAAATGCCCGTAGTTATGTCTGGTATCACAGCAGGTGTATTGTCAATTGTGTTAGATGTGTAAGTATACTATTCCTTTTCCTCATTTCTCCACATCAATTAGATATTTTTTCTTAATCCTTTTCAGTGTTTGTGTTAGCACACCTGTCTAGCATGAAATGAATGAAATCTTAGACAAGAAACTCCACTTAAAATCTACTTAGTTTCGCTCCCCCACCATGGCAATGTAACATCATATGCCTCCTTTTGACCTTTAGAGGGTAACTCTGCCCTCTAGCTCTTTGTTTTCTTTCATATAGGTGAGGTTCATGGCCTTACATAGCTTTCTGTCGCCATGCCAAAGAAACAGGCTCACTTTTAAAGGCACCCAGTTTAATATATTAAGAACAGACACATGTCAGGACCCACAGCAAAATGTGAAGTGGACAAAAGTTAGGGCCTGCATGGAAACAGTTAATTGACAAAAAGTGGTGTTGGTCAAGTATATGAAGAGAACATTAGAGAAGAACTGGAGAGTGGAGATAAAGGAGTTTTGTAGATGAAAAAGCATACAGATAACAGCATCATTGAGTACTGCTCCTAAGGGAGAGAATGCTACTTGGCATTTTGGATGTTGGATGATAGCTTCCATAGTCATAGTGTTGAAAAGGGATATACTTAAACAGGTATGTGAGAGTATGGAGTGAAATTTAATCAAAGGGTGAAAGTTTGCAAAGGTATTGTGCACATTCAGAGGGAATGAAAGTGGAAAGAAATAGATTGAAGAATTTTTTCTTCAAATTTAGAATTTGTCTGTCTATTTTGTCTTTTAATAATGATGTAGATATTTATCATTTTCAGGAATGTGTTGCTGCTCGCATAGCTCAGAGTCTTGTGATTGGTGCCTATAGCTATGAAAAAGACCAGGAAAATAAGTACCTGGTTGTCACTGCTGTGAGGGGCTGGGAAGTTCTTGATACTTTCTGGAACACCCCAAAGGAGGAGATTCTCAGTTGCTGGAGGGAGATTGCCAAGAATTATAAAAACTGAAAATTAGCCTTCAGAACTGGAGTATTATTGCATTTCTCTTGGTTATTGTTAAAATATAATGCTACTACTTTAAACCTCCTCATATTTTCATGGTTGGCATTCTTCCAGGAAAGATGGGTTAACATAATCTAGGATCTTGGTATTTCAAAATTATAATCACTGCTGATAGTAGTGAATAGTGTTTTACTAAGCAAATGTCCTGGGATTAAACAAAAATCTAAAGGCATTAAATTAATTTTTTTTAATACAGTAATCCCTTGATTTAATGGACTAATAGGGGGAGGGGGTGTCCATTAATACTGGAAGTCTATTTAATCGAATGTAACCATTTTTTGATACAATATACAGTTCACATGCTTTCTTTTAACTCCTCTATCACTTGATGCTATTTTCAATTATAAGGATTGCAAAATTATTTAATAGATAAAGTCACAATTCTCTGTATACAACCAGACGGCATGATAGCTTGAGGCAGACTGAGAACGAAACAAAGAGAGTATACCCCATGCTACCAAAAACAAGTGTGCTATGAAATGTACATGGTGCAGCATTTTAGGTTTTTGAATCTTTTTTTATTTTTTCAGTTATCATTAATTAATGTATCATTATTTGCCCAGTCCATCAATTCCAAAATCCATTATATTAGGGTCTGTTAAATCAAGGGATTACTGTATTTAACACTCACATGTCAACATAACCTACTCTCCTTTTTCACAAAAGCAGTAAAGTAGCCAATTACATTTAAACATTTTATTATGGTCAACTGATGCATTGTCATTTGTACAGTATATATTTCAGTTGGTTTGTAACCTGCTTATGTGAACCATAAAGTATTTCAGGCAAATATACTGTTTACTGTTTGATTTTTCATGAGGTATCACTCTGTGCAAAAGACTTACATTGAAAGGGTAGACTAAGATGGATTATATTTGATTCATTGTGTCTTATTTGCCATGGGTAATTAATGCTTCCAAGCATGGCCATCCCAAATGGAAAGAGAATAGACTATGAGAAAAAGACTTTAATGATTTATTCAGAGCTCCTCAGGTGTTTGTAGACCTGACTCTTAAAGGCAGAAAGATTATAAGAAGAGCTAAAACTGAAAGCAGGAAGAGAACTCCACAACTTCACTGTTCAAGGAAGGAAAGATGTAACATAATGGTTAATTCTTGTGTGGCCAGCCTCCACAAAGATGATGCAGGAAGCGGTAGCCAGATGTGTGCCATGGGTCCAGGCTTTAGTGGCAGGGATACATGCACATAACTCAGGAAAGCAGTGGCCAAAATGTTACCTGTAGAACAGGGAGAGAGCAACAACATCACAGCAGACAGAAGTGATGGTTGAAGAGAGAAGATACAGGTACCTGGAGAATTAATGCGACAAGGATTGTGATTCCACCCTGGCTAATGGAGAAATGGAAAAAGAGCTGCCCTAGTGAATAAAATGCTTGTAGATATGAAAAAGCTGTCCACAAGAAAATAATCATGGGGCCTACATAATGCCCCCTAGCATATGGGAAGTAGATTATCTGATGTTGATTATGTGAAGTTTCCAGGATGAAGTGAAGGATATGGTTCCACCAGTTGGCACAGCCAAGGGTTATGTTCCCCCCATCAGAAATATTTATCCATGGTTAATGTCGCTGTGCTTTTTTAATATGATTACTGAGCTATAATTCACAGCTGAAATATGTATGTTTGATATATGGTAAAATTTACTTCTCACCTCAAGGTATGTCTTTATACAGTAACAGCATACCCTTCACCACTTTTTTGCTGCAGCCATAGCCTCCTCAGAAACAAATTTCTGGCTAAAGCAATGATTCTGCCTAATGTGTTTGGTATTGTAGGGTTAAACTGTAATATTATGAAATTCATTGGAAGGGAATGAGTGATATTTAGAAAGAGATATAGGTAGAGATACAGGTAGAAGTTGTAAATGCAGTAATATTTATTTATAATGTTTTTTAGAATATTAAGATCACCTGTTAAATGTAAGGGACAGGTGATGGATGAAGAATGGATATTATGCCTTAACCTAATACAATAAACCATCCACTTAATAACAGATCTTATAGCAATATTTTAGATTTTAGATAATCACATGTAAACCCTTGAGCTGTGAAAGGTTTGAAAAAATAAATACTTTATAATGTACTGTGTAGAACACTCTTTTTCTTTAATGATAAGATATTTGTGAATGTTTTTAAGGTTTTTGGTCATCATGCATTTAAAATGATGTTACAGCAAAATATTTTTGAATTTATATTCTGCCACCTGACGACATATGTTTCAAGTCATATCCCACCCAACAGAGGCCAACATGTAATCAAGAAAATGTTGCATAGAGTGGTCTCCCTCACCTCAGTTTTGTCATTGAATGCTCTGTCTCCAGAGTAAGTGTAGCCATCTCATAATGTCTGCAAGGAGTGTTAAAGTTACACATGGTAGTACTAGGGATAGAAGGCTAATACTTTGGATATGAAATTAGAGGTGCTTAGGAGGTTTGATGATGGTCAGAAACCCATGGCTAGGGCTAAGCCCATAGATCTTCCTCACTCATCTGTGGTCACTGCTGTACGACCAAGGATTTAACAAGGGCATTTGACCATCTGGGCAAGACTGTGGCCCTCTTTAATGACATGGATCCTAACCATGAACATATCATAGTAATTTCTATAGTGATTAAAGATGCTTCTTGTGACTACAAGGATATTCAAAGAGAGAGAAAGATGCAAACAATACAGCTGATATTGATTAGCTTTGTCTTAAGTCTAAGAAAAACATCTCTACCACTTCCAGTGAAACAGATAATTCAAGATGTCATGCAGACATGACTAGTGCACCTCCATCTTCCAATTAGCAACTCTCACTCCACTCCACCACATCCCACTTTACTGCCACCTTAAGCCCTCATCACTGGATTTTCTGGTAAATTTTCATTGAAAATCATCTAAATTACATGGTGAAAGAGGATCTTACACTAAGTCCCTGCTTAGCGAGAGGATAACATTCCTAGAAATCTGTCACTGTAAGATTCATCATCATAACAGCTGTCAAAACCTATTGTATGAGGGGGAGTTATGTTCCTGAGCAGAAACTTTCTGTATGTAACTCAGACGTTTGGAAAATACTTCAATTTAATCTAATCCCTTCACTGTTTAGGTTTGCTGTATATGACAGTCAGTTTTCAATCCCCCCACTGTATTGTCTGCTATATATATATATATATGGCATTTGTTTAATTTTGATATAATGCACCAGGTTGCTGCTCATTGTTCTACCAGTATGTATTGTCATTGCTTGGGAATAGTTTGCATTATGCTCAGTTGGAGCATGTCACAGAACTGTTCTGTTTACCATGATAGATTGTGGAATGAGGAGGTGCCTTGAAAAACAAAGAAATTAAAGTAAACGTAAAGGGAATATGGCTTTGATGGATGATAAAAGCACCTTTGATACTGTATATGAGAGTAATGGTGATGATTCCAGTTCCCTACCAACCCTCTTCATCCAGTGGAAGTCATTATTTTAGTGTATGATAATGAAAAAGTGTTCAGATTCATCTGCTGGCTGCAACTTCATCTAATTATTTTGAACTCTCAAGACCCAAAAACTAGTTTTAGCAGTGGAACTATGTAAAACAATTAGAATATAAGCCTGGTAACAAGCAAAGAAGAGGTCAAGAGGAGATGGAGTGAGCATTATGAAGGAGTTCTGAATGTGTTGAATGATAAGATGGCAGGTGTGGAGTGTTTGGAATGTGGAGGTAGGTGGCTCAGGAAAGTAATGGTGAATGGTTTAGTGAAAACAGAAGAGGTAGTGAAGCAAAGCACTGGATTGGATGGTACTGAAGTTAAATTTCTCGAGAAATGGAGTGACAATGTTGATAAGTTTATGTGAATTTTCTGTACATGGCCCAAGGTGAAGTGCCACAAGACTGGCAGGATGCCTGTATTATACCTTTACATAAAGGCAAGGGTACAAATGTGAAATGTCATATTATAGAAGTATAAATGCTGAGTATACCTGGTAAGTTGTATGGGAGACTGGTGGTTGAGAGGGTAGTGGCATGTAAAGAGCATCTTTTTTTTTTAAGCAACGTGGCTTTAGAAATGCTACAGGTTGTGACAACCAGGTGATTGCTTTAAAGAATTTGTACGAAAATGTTTAGAGAACAAGAGAGATTTAAGCACGTCATTTATGGATCTTTAGAAAGTGTATGAAATGGTTTACAGATTTTCCCTCTGGAATTTGCTATGAAAAATGATATGGAAGGAAGGCTACTAGAAACAGAAGTTTTTATTAAATGAGTGAGGTATGTGTGTGCAAGTATGTAGGGGGATGGTAAATGGTTCCAGGTGAAGGTGGGTCTAAATTAGGGGTGTGTGATATTACCAAGGGAGTTTTATCTGTTTATGGATGGGTTGTTTGGAGGGTAAATGCAAAGGCCTTGGAGATAAGAATAGATTTATATATGCTGGGGATGTAAAGGCTTAGGAAGTGAGTCAGTTGTTTGCAGATGACAAGGCTCTGGTGATGAACTTGAGTGAAAAACTGCAGAGGATGTAGCTTGAGTTTGGGAGAGTATATAAAAGAATGAAGCTGAGAGTTAAATGCAAATGAAAATAGTTATGAGATTTAGCAGGGAAGCAAAAGTGATTGGTTTGAGTGTGATATGAAATGGAGAGAATCTGGAGGAAGGGGTGTGTTTTAGATACCTGGGAGTAGATATGTCAGCAGATAGAGCAATTGGAGCTGAAGTGAACCACTGATTGGGTGCATTGATGAGTGTGTAGAAAGAGAGGTCTTTGTCTGTGGCGGCAAAGGTGTGTATGTTTGATGGTATAGAAATCTGTAAGGTGCTGTGTGAGTTGTGGGCTCTAAATGCAAAAGAATGGAAAAGGGTGAATATATTGAAGAGAAAATGCTTGGAGATAATATGTGGTGTGAGAAATGTTAATTATGTAAGGAATGACAGTGTAAGAGAGGGATGTGGTTGCAAACTGAGTGTGACTGAGAATATGCTGTTGAACACTTGGAAAGACTAGTGAACAGAAACTGATTATGAGAATATACATGTCAAAAAGTACAGAGAACAACAAGGATGGGGAGACCAGGAAATTGAAAGAATGGAGTGAAATAGGCTTTGAGTATTGGGGGGCCTAAACATCTAGGAGGGTGAAAGGTATGCATGGTATAAAGAGAATTGGAATGATGTGGTAAACGGGCTGAACTGTGGAGTTTGGCTGTGGTTAATCCACAGCCAAAACCCCATAGTACGGGGTTATGTTTTCGATGCATTATGCAGAAGACCTAGAGAGTGGTTTAATTATTCGTCTTTTCCTGGCACTACCTAAGTAATGGAAGAAACAGAAAACAAATGCGTCTGTAATTACCTATTTGTACAGTACAGCTAGAGTTCTATGCATCTCCTAAACTTTCTATCACATCAAGTAGCCTTTTAAATCTTTGTAAACTACAAGCATTCAGTCTCATTGATTACCCCCCCAACTATCTACTACCCAAACACTAAATTAGGTAGTAGGTTGTTGACAACAGCCACCCAGGGTGGCGCTATCAACCTGACTGAGGAGCATTAAAATGGTGCCTGGAACCATCCTACACTATGTCAGGATTGCTGGTCTTACTTCCTGTCTCGTCAAAACGGGACAACTAGGCTTGTTCTGCCATCTTTTTCTTACAAGCACCACATACCTAATCATACCTTGCTTATTATCATTACTTGTTTCACTTAAGTACTCGTCAGTTCCTATCCGCTCTAACATTTATAAGCAGCATCATGACAGTGTCCGTCAAATCTGTGGCCCGTAGTCCCCAGCATCATGGGTTGCTAAGAATCTCCGGGTTTCATTCTGACTCTACTGCCAGTGAGAGGAAGGGCTCTACAAGTAGTAGTACTGGCCTTCCCATGACTTTTCCCTCTCTGTGAGACCTTCCTGTATTACTATTCATTATACCAACATTTATGGTCTTGCTAGTAACCTCTCCTCAGTTGAACACCATCTGTCTAGTACCTCTCCTAATATCTTACTTCTGTCAGAGACACAATTTTCTAATGATGTTCTAACTAGTCCCTTTGTCGTATCTAACTATAATCTCCTCTCACGTTTCCAATTCGAAGGTGGTGTTTGTGCTTACTCCAACATAAACATACCTTTTGCACGCCTCAAGGACCTTGATGTTATGTGGCTCAAAGTCAGTCTCCCTACTACCACACTTGTCCTCTGTTTCACTGATTGCTCTCCTAATTCCAAAAATTTTATGTCCTTCAACTATCTAAACTCCTGCTATGAGACTGTGACATCCTCTCACCTGCAAGCTCAGATCCTCTACCTTGGGTATTTCAACGTTCACCTCAGGGAATGGTTGAATTCCTCACGTTCTCCATTCTCAATGATTTAAAGCAAATTATCTCCCTGCCTACCCATATACCTGACCGCAGTGCCACTCTCTAATATTTTGGATTTGTTTCTCACCTCTAGTCCATCTCACTGTAAATACACAATCTCGCCCCCAGTCTGATCATCCTCTCATAAATGTATCTATCTAATGGCACCTTCCCCTACAGCTGCCCCTTCTAAGCATAAATTCTGGCACCTGAACATAGCTAACTGAAATAACTCACGTAACTTCTTTTCTGACTTTCTCTGGGCAAATTACTGTCTCTTATGTGGTGATGCTTCTGTCTCTGCCAAATGCATACTAGAGGTTATTCTTGCGGGAATGGAGGCATTTATCCCCTCTTCCTCCAAGACTACTTCTTCATCCAATCCATGATTCAACTTTTCCTGTTCTGAGGCCATTCAGGCAAGGGATCAGGCATATCAGACTTGGAAAAACTCTCCTATCTCAGGCTCCCATTCAACTTTTATTACTGCCAATAATCGCTGCAAGTACATTATCCATGAGGCGAAGCATTCCTTTATTTAAAGGAAGTGCGGTAACCTCTCCTCGTCATTCACGGATAGGTCTTTCTGGTCTTTAGCTAAGAGCATCTCTGACAGCTTCTGTTGCTCTACCTTTCTCTCATTTTTCCATCCTGATGGTATTATAGCTGTCTCTCCCATTGACAAGGTAACTCTGGTTCCTGTTTCTCCTCTAACTCCACCTTGGATGACTCTAACAATCCCTCACTCCCTGATGCTCCTCTTACTAATCCTATGACTCTTCCTGTAATCTCTTTTCAGTCTCTCCAAAAAGTGCTTCTTCCTTTGGACACAAGCAAGGCTTATGGTCCTGATAGCATCCATCCCCATATACTGAAAGAGTTTGCCTCTGAACTTTTGCACCTTTGCTTGCTCATCAGTTCCATTTCTGTTTAAAAACCAGAACTTTTTCTTCTCCTTGGAAACATGCTTTGATACATCCCATCCCTAAGAAGGGTGACTGTTCTGACCCCTCTAACTATCTTTCTGTTGTTTTGACATCTACCATTTCCAAAGTCCTTGAATCCCTCCTCAACTCCCATATCCTTAAACACCTTGAAAATCACAGTCTTCTCTCTGATCACCAGTACGGCTTC
>JAUUDW010009317.1:0-10232 GCA_032361385.1 Panulirus guttatus | reverse complement strand
GATCTACTAGAGGTTTGGTGCTGTTGATGGTTGGCAACTGAGACAAGTTGGTTGCCAATGTTCGCTGGTCAGGGCTGAGAGCTGGGCAGAAGTCGTCGTCCAAAGGGTAGACAGAAGTCATGCAGGTGTTATCACCTTAAGCACTGCAGGTAAAGCCGCTGTTATCGGTATTTTCGGCGATCCAGTCCAAGTACTCTGGAAACGTGGGAAATATTCTAAATTAGTGGTCATCACACACGGGGTACGGGGTACTGGTGAATGGAGTCAGTGAAGTGGTCAGCACACAAGGGGATACTGGTGGTTGGTGTTAATCCACTTGGGGGAGCCTCGGGGGAGACATGATATGCTGGGGTAGATGGCTGGAGATATAGCGAAAACTTGTCGGGGGCGACGATAGATTACTCAGGGAAGGAAGTCAGGGATAAAGACCCGTTGATGGAAGGGGCATTGAGGCGGGGACTTGACCTAGTGTGGTAGTGACTTGGGTTGGGATGATGGGCCGATGTGGCCCGGCAGAGAGGTTAGTGGCGGAACACAGTGGAGTTGGAGACTGACAGGCAGTGAGGGTGGCAGGCGGAGAGGGACAGACGAGTGTGGGATCATCCCAAATGGTGATAGAGTCAGATGGGAGTTTTGTCATGTGTAGACAAGCAGAGCTGTACTCTGGGTATAGCGAGGGACCAGTGTGATCGCGCAGGTCCTCTGGTGGTCCTCCCCACAGCGCAGCGTGTGAGATGTTTCCAGTCAATATGCACTACAAAATGGTCTCTAGGTGTCCATGTGGTATGACACTCACCGGTGACCCTGGCATACACTCCTGGGTAGCGAGGTCTGGCACAGCCCCGGCCCCATGACACCACGCCGATCTGCTCGTAATTGCTATTAGGGCTGTAGACCATGGGACCGCCTGAGTCTCCCTGTAATGAATCAAGAAAGGTCTTCGTTAGCTCCTCCAGTGTTTAGGCCCCGTGACTTACCTCGGCTTCTCCTCGCACAACCAAACTGACGGTTCTTCCATCTACAACACTTGTGTTCCTTTCCCTTACATTCCCTTCTCTTTTATCTTTCATTCTACATCTTGAGTGATCCCAAATTCTCTACTTCCAAAGTTCCTCTTACTTCTTATCTACTGCTTCACTTGGGACAATAAATCACACTTGCTCTTGTCTCGTGTAAGAATCATACGAAGCCTATATCAATGACAGTGTTCATTCCCCTTCCTTGGTGTTGTCACACCATTCCACCGTACAGGTCCTTTGTATCTCTCTCTTCCATATTGCAACTATTCTTCCCTTTCCTTGCAAATGATAACTCCAGATTTCTATCACATTTTGCTGGCGTTTCCAAATTCATCCCTAAAAGATTATTGAGTGTCAGCGGTAATTTGTACGTGGTAACTGTTTACATTGGTCTGTAGGACTTACAATCATTGGCTCTTTTTCCCTTGTGTCTCATGTCCCATACAAATGATAAACACTTCATCCTCAATGACGTACCGTCAAGTCAAAATTGCCTCGTCTGCAGTTGTATCTACACAGCTGCTGATGCCCTTTGTTGGCACCTGCCTCACCCTCAGGCTCCCTCATTCGGTCCCACAGGCCTCGACTCTGGCGTCCCCTCTCTCGCACTCGCCTAACACACAGGTTCCCTCAGCTTTCTCTACCTGCCTCATCCGTCGTCCCAAAACCCTCGCTGTTTATTACTCGATATCTTTCCCTATCTCCACCCCGCTGTTTATTTCATGAAGTGCTCAACTTGCTGCTGATGGAGATACACGAAGGACACTCACCTGGCAGGAGTCCTTTCCTCCATTGGCTAATCCGGCACACAGCATGTTTCCGGTGAGGGATGAGTACGAGGAGGAACAGGCGGCGTTGGTCAAGACGGGCACATCTACCTCCCGCAGCGTGACGCTCATAGAACCACCTGAGGAACAAGGGTTATGTTCGTTATCTCTCGTCTCCCCATAACAAGACGCGGCATTTTTTTTCAAGCCCCACAAAATGATAGGCACAAATTTGTCAATATTGCTGATAGCTTGTCTTGAGGGTATTTCGTCCAGTGAAGAATTGAGTGTGGGGAAATGTGTTTGTGCAAATGTATGTGCATGTGTTCCTGTTTGTGTGTATGTAGGAGTGTGTGTGAACCCTTCGGTGAGCGCAATGATCTGTTTATATTCCCTTCACTGTACAGCGCGTGGGACCCTATTACTTGAAGTACTTCCACTGTCATATAACTTTTGAAACTTCTGTATGCCATGAGCATGTAGCAAGTTTCATCATGGCGTATGCCACTCATCCACTATTCCGACTGCAAAGCAAAAAAAGAAAAAAGAAACTTTTTTACTTTCATTCTTCAAAGTTTATTGCCTATTGTCTTGTTTCGGTCTCTAGTTGCTTTATTTTTTGCATCTTTCAAAGACCTGACACTGTTCATATCATCAAGAGGATTAAGAAACTTGATGGCTGTGATCAAATCTCTTTCTCTTCTTTCCTATATGGTGGGGAATCTTTTGACTCTTGTAAAATCTCACTGTAAGTCAGCTCTCTTAATCCTAGTCCCATCATTGTTGTACTGCTTTTGGACTTGACTATTTCTTAACGCTTCTTTGAGTGGAATGACAAGACTAGGTTTGGTTTGCTATATGCTCTGCTTGACTTACTGGACATTTCCCTATCCAAATGATTATGTATAATTGTTACATTTACTAACGTACAGTTTGTTACCTTTGAAATCCTCCTGAGTTGGATCTCTTGCTACAGGTTTGAAACAGAGTCTACTGCTTCGTTCGTCTGACACACATTCCTACGGCTCGTATCATCATCTTGCATTTAGGAGTGATTATCATCGACTTTTTTATCAGACCAATTTGTGGAGACTGTATCGTCTAGGTCCCTTTATAAGTTTACGTAATTCTCATTTTGTGACCTAAGCATCATCTGCGTACATATTCAGGTATGAGTCCAATTCTTCCAGCAGGTCTTGTAAACAGACCAAGAAGAGCTGTGGTCCTGGGAGTGAGCCATTTTGGCACTCTACTGGTCGACTCTTAAACTAATATCGTGATGGTTCCTATAACATGCTTCCTATCCTTCCTTCCACAAAGGTAAAGATCCAACTTATTTCTCCAGCCCTCCTGCATGATGCAGTCAAATCCTCTCTAGCAGCCTCGGTGCACAAAGTGAATATTTCCCCGGCTTATGCCTAACACAGAGGTGAGTTTTTGTAAACCTCAAAGAGATTTGATAAAAAAAAGAACGAAACTCCTTTCCCTGTGCTCAAAACTGTCTGTCGCTTGGATACCTTCCCCTGTGTAGGCAGTCACTCATTTGCTTTGTGATTATCTTTTTCATTGTCTTAAGGACATCGCTCATGAAGAGAGGCTGGTCTGAAGTCCAGCACAGTTTTCCGATCTCCTTTCTTAAAGATAGTTACAATAAATATTCAATTTCCTTGGTACTGTACCCTCCAACAGCATTTCTTTATGATAGTATTTCAGGCGATCTGTCAAGTCCATCTGCATTCATCTTCCATACATATGGAGAAACTTCAACAGGATTATGAGACACTTTCGTAGCCTACTTATGTCTTTTCTAATTGCTTCGGTGCTGTCGAAGACCTCTTCCCCAACCCATCTTGGCTGGTGAAAGGGTACAGTGCTTCTACTATGAAAACACATCTCAACTTGCCATTTACCTCCTCGCCCATCTGTGAATCTTCCTCTACAGCCCTTCCTTCTGAGTCCCTCAGCCTTACTAGCTGCTCTTGTCATGACACGTTGATGCTTATGATTTTATGGGAATATTTCTTTTTTATCATCTGCTGTCTTGTCTCCAGTATTCTCGCCAGAGTTTCTCTGCTCCACCTTTTCCGTCAACTGCTGGCTGACTGCCGTGACTCGTACATCTACTTCACAATATGTCACAAGACTATTTGCTTCTTTGACAGCTTTTCCTGAACCATGTCTATCCTTTCTAACCTTTCTTCTCCATTTGCAGAAACATAGTCTTAATCTATTGTTTTGCGCATATCTGTACGAGTGTGTTCGTCCTTGTGTTGGTAAATGTGTTTATATACGTTTAAGTATGTTTGATGTGTTTTCTTGTGTGATTTATTTGTAGATGTGTTTGCGTGCATGTTTTTGTGCGAGTCTACGTGTAAATTGGTGTAAATACCCCTGTGTACAATATGGGAAGGGAGATTTACACTCGTAGTTCCGCCCGCGTCTTAAACTTTCCCCACTACCACATACCCTAAAAAAGCTGTGTATGCTGCCAGCATTCACGCTTTCATTATTCAATCAACTCCATTCATCCATTACTCTTGTACTACGAAATAACTTCATCATATCTTTTCTAACAAGTTCCGTGCTCACAATCATGTCTTGGTCTCTCGATTTGTTCGACCTTTATACCTTTCGAAGAACTCGTCTTTGTAAATATATCATCTCTCGGGTTTAACGACTTCAGGGTTGTGGTCAAGTGAGGACACGATTTCCTTTTCTAGGGCGGAGAAATCTATGGCCTGTAACCTGTCGTTGTGACTCGGTTCCCTTAGTCCTCTCAACATCTCTGTTGGCCTCCAGTAGTTCTTCGTCCAACCTCATCCCTTTAAAAAACAGCGGTACTCAGCCTTGAAAAGCATATTCCAGTTTCAGTTTACGATACGATGTGAGGAGGTCTCTGAGTGAATCCTTTCCCGTGTATCTGAATACAATGCTGACGTTTGCCAACGGACATATGCATTCGTATGCGTGTTTGTGTATGTCTTGGTAACTGTGGCGGCAGGACGAGAAAGAAAGAGTGACGATTCCACCGCTCCAAAAAATAAAAGAATTCTATACCGCGAGAGAAAGCCTTACCGTACCATAGAAGGAAGTTCTGTTGGACAGCGGGTTGAGGTCAGAGAACATGACTATACTGACCTTCGCTCGTGGCTCCCCAGCCAGTGACGGTAGCAGTCACACCAGCATAATCTTCACTGGCGTCGGAGGGGAGGCACACCGGAGCCACCTCTCTCGTGAATTCTAGAGGTTCCCTCAAACGGAGCAGCGCCATGTCGTTATCCACCGTTCTGCTGTTGTAGTCCGGGTGACTTATGGTCTGCAAAATACACCGTGTTAGACACTTTTTTTATATTCTGATGATCAGCTTGGCATTATGGGGAGGGCTTCTTGGTGTCTGGAAACAGAACTGTGAGTTAGAGAGGAATGTAGTCCGGCTGTGGGACTTATCGAATGACAGTGGCCAGGGTAGCCCTGCGATAATGCTATATCCCGAATCATCAACAAATGTATTACCGGAATGTCTTTATCACAGTAACTGATACTCTGTTATGGTAATGATAGTTCTGATAATAGTAGTAGTAATATTCAATATTTTTTTCATGATAAAAGGAATGATATTTATGTTATAGTATAAATGAAAGTAATTCTACACTTGGTGATATTATTCTTGATGATTATAATAATAACAATATACGTCAATAAACCAAAACGGTGATGATGAGACTGAAAGTAGTAATGACAAGACCAACATACAAACTTTCTTTAGACAACCCGGAAAAATAAGAGAAAAGTGTAATCTTAGAGGAAATACCACAAGAAATTCAGAATTGAAAGGTGCTGCAGCAGAAGAAAAAGAATACTTGAATGCAATGCTTACTGATAAGTGAAGTCTGTTGATACTAGATGCTTAAGTGAAGTATAAACAAATTATCACACCATAGGTGTTCACGGCAACTATATATCATAAGAAACAGCATTATTCTTTTTCTCTTTTTCTTTAACGGTGCAAGCTCCAGTCATAGACATAAGTCCACATCAAGGCCAGGCTTTGATTGAAATATAGAGAGGATTAATAAAGCGAAAAAGTAGAGACAAGGGAAAGTATTTACGAGTTTTGGAGGAAGTGAAAAAACTGTCTTTTCATATGTGTCAGGTCATATCTATTGAAAAAGACATGAGAAGTTAGAGAGTTCCAAAGCTTCGATATGTAGGGAAAGAAACAGTTATCAAAACGGCCCACCCTAGAGTTACCAATGGCCACACAGTAATCACGTGACACAGCAGCTTGCCGAGTATTGCGTGGTCTAGCTAGTGGTGGGAGCACACAAGCAGCCAGCTATCGGGAGGAAACACCAAAGTGCTACCTATAGGAGAGGGGAAAGTGAGCCAGCATTGCGGCGTATGGCAAGGGAGACAAGTTTGGAAGTTAGACTAGGACAGTTTATAAGTCGAACAACTTTCGACTCAATTGTGTCAAGTAAGGAAACAGAGCTAGAACCACCCCAAATGTGAGAGCAGTACTCTATACAAGGACGAATCAATCTTTTGTATAAATGGAGCAACTGCGCAGAGAAGTTACATCTAAAGAGGATACCCAATTTCTTAGAGGTAGACTTAGCTGTTTATGTAATTAAGGTTTTCCCCCCAAAAAAAGTGAATGTTACAGTAATACCAAGTATGTTTGAGGTAAGAGGTGGAATTACAGAACCGTCAAAGGAGAGTAGAAAGTTGTTAGGAATTTTCGGTAAAGAGATGAGTAGAAAGTATGTCTTGGAAGCATTAAACTAACCCAGATTTCGTCTACCCCACTGAGATATCCTGTCCAAGTCTGAGTTTATTGAGGAAGTTATGTCGAGAGAGATGCAGATCGAGTAAGAGAATAAGGAGCAAAAATGAAGGAATGTAGCGTTTACTCGTCAGCGTATGAGTGCATTTGGTCATTTGTAGCAAACAGAAAATCGTTGACAGAAAAAGAGAATAAGCGTAGGGGGACAGAAGAGAACCTTGAGGGACACCGCTGTTGATGGAGAAAGGAGCAGAGGCTGATCCATCAATTACCACAGAGATGGATCCGCCAAAGAGAAACTAGATATAAGGGAAGCCAAAAGAGGGAAACTAAGAGATAAGACCCCGATGCCAAATCCTGTCAAAAGTCTTAGATATGTCGAGGGCAACTACATATGACTCTCCAAAATTCAGGGATGATGACCAGACATTGGTAAGATAGGAAAGAATATCACCAGTGAATCTCACCTTACGGAAGCTATGCTAGTGATCAAAGAGAAGACTGAGAATCAAGATGTCTAAGGAAATGAGAGAGGACGAGGGATTCAAAGACTTTGAAAATGGTAGATGTCAAAGCAGCAGGACGATAGTTAGAGGGGTCAAAATGGTTACCTCCTCTTAAGGATGGGATGTACCTGTTCCCGAGGCAAAATGTAAATCTGAACAATTATAGCCACAGAGATCCCAACGTGCGTTTCTTGTGTACTGTAGTGACCCAGCCTACCTTAACAGCACTATACAGGGTGTGGAGTGACCCCACTTACCTGGATAAGACCATACAGGGTTTGGAGCGTCCTAACTCACCTGCACAACCTCTACAAGCCTTGAGGAGGACGTGTCATCGGTACTGGCAAAGTTGTGGTCGCCAACCAGCACGTATTGGACATTGCCCCTGGGATGATCAACAGATGGACGCATTAATCTTTCATCACAATGTACTCTCATGATCCCAAATTTGCCTCGACTTCTAAAGAGTATTCTCTCCTCTACCCAGTGAAGCCCGTTTTCTTTGATGCTCAAACTATATGTTTATTGATACATACAAACATACACACAGACAGGCAGACATACTTTGGCTACTTGACAGTTTCGAATGCTCAAGGGACGGGGTCGCAGAGAGAGTCTCTCTCTCTCTCTCTCTCTCTCTCTCTGTCTCCGTACCCTAGAAACAAGGGAAATTATCGACACACAACCTGATCATTGTGGAAGGGAACAAAGGACACAAGTCAGAGGAACTTTCTGGTGGTTCTTTATTCTATTTCCATTTTTTTTTATGCAAGTTGCCTTTCTCTTGTTCCTTCTGTGTCGGATGTGCTTGATGATAAAGTGGACGCGTCACTGTTTCTCTATCGGCGATTGCCTTGTGTCAATAACCTCAATATACAGCCATCGTTTTGTGTTGTGAGACTTGATATTACGTTGTAAGTGGATCGCCAGATGATTATAACATTTTTTTTATTCTATTTTATAAGCTGAGACGGCACGGGCAGCTGAGGCCCTAATCATGACCATCCTATTAACGATATATATATATACCCTAGCCTGAACCAGGTACCCATTTTATCAACCAACCTCTAGGGGCGGATGAACAGATGGGTTGAATGTGGACCGACTGC
The DNA here is from genome assembly GCA_032361385.1 of Panulirus guttatus. NCBI lineage: Eukaryota > Metazoa > Arthropoda > Malacostraca > Decapoda > Palinuridae > Panulirus > Panulirus guttatus. The sequence continues at coordinate 2,045 of JAUUDW010009317.1, read as the reverse complement.
CGTAACCAGGATTCGAACCTATGCGCTCGACCCCGGGCAGCCCGTGAATGCGTCACGGTCAGGAACGCTAACCGATACACCACTGCACTTCCCATTCACCGCAGGATATTAACGTGATTTCTGGGGGCTCTACTCAAATGATTACATATCTGCTAATAATCTTACCTCGACATATCTGGCACCCAAACAGATATGCTCTGATCACTTGTTATCATACGTACCGTAATCCCTGAGCTATATGTTCCCTGGCATTATTATGATCTCTCACTCATTACAGAGAAACATTATACCTACTTAGAGTGCTGATATCTTGGACTCATACATTACACACCAGCATAGGTCACTTGTACTGATGTAACTATATCTTACAGGCCACAATGGAAGAAAATGGATACCCCTCCATAATTTCCCATCTACACTGGCATCATTAATACTCTCCTACACAGCTTCACCTTTACAGCAGAACATAAAAGCAGATCATTAGCATTTATAACTGTGTTGGTGGATAATCTCCCACACATCATAATTTAACTTACCCGCTGCCTCTTCAAGCTTTTTGCTTGTTGTACTGGTACCGTGGTTGTCTATCACCCATCACACTTCAAAAGTTTGTCACCTCCTCTCAAATTAAGTCATTTGCGCTAACATCACAGTGATCCCTCACGCATCATATTCTGACCTAAATGCTGCCCCTCAACACCCTTGGCACTGGATTAGCAACATAAACGACCTCTGAAACACAGCAGTGCAGTGTAATAGTTACCCGTCAACACAATGGGCAGCGGTGAGGACCCACTCCTGGGATATGATGGAGCCGCCACAAATCGCATACATTCTGTCGGTAACGAGCAGAGCTTGCCATGGGTATTCATTCACCTCCGTCTCCTGTCCCCCGACTATGCGTGTGGCACGGTTGACATTTCCACAAGCTAGAGAAGAATCGAGAACAATTTCTTATGATAAGAGCAGTGACTGATTAACTTCGTGTTGACTGCAGTCTCTTCAAATCTGGAGGAACCAAATTACCAATCTGCTTCCCATCTCTTAATCCTATTGTACACTTAGTCTGATTGTGATATAAAAAACAATTGCTTTGCAAATGTGATGGTCGAACTATGTACCTCTGAACATTGTGGCGAGTGGTGATGTTTGGGAGCCATTCCCTGTGTCCCTCCAGTACAGAAAAAGGGAAGCCACATAGTAAACATGCACATATCTTGTATATAACATTTATCAACCACTAGGAGGCAATCAACACAGAATCAGCGTCATACGCGACGAACATATATCATAAACACTAATAGATCAGCTTCTTTACACATTAAAGTTTTACAGCAAATACATCCATCAAACTCACAAAATAAGATACTAATAATCTTACTTTGTACGGATAAAATCGCTGGATTTTAAAGTGAAATCTTAAAGGAAAGAAAAAATCAATGGATTTAACAAAAGAGCAAAATACACTAACAAAAAGAGAAAATACGGGTTAAATGTATATTAAAGAAAATGAGGTTACTGTAAGTAGCAAGCGATTAAGGTGAGAGGATAGGATGTGTACCACACGAGGTGAGGTGTCCCACTTCTGTGGGATCAGGCTTGCCCGCCCCACTACTCCCACCGAAGATCCGTGTGGCGCCTCCCGCCACAGACAACGACCACCAACAAGCTCGATTCTTACAGTGTATGGTCGACTAACAGCAAAATACATGAAACACATTAAGGACTACGAATATAGAAATGTCTTCTCTGGCTGGAAATGTAACTATAAAGATAATTCAAGACTAGAGCTGAAAAGAAGAAATCTTTCGTTAATCGTCGCCTTTTTCGGTGAGTCTCCTCCTGGTCAGTGTTGTAATCTGAGTTTGTTCGCTTGTTGTCGTGCCTTACCGCAGATTAGTGCATTTGTGCTTACACAAGTATTTCGTACGTGTGTGCATTGCGGCTTACCACAGCTGCTGGGGCTGGGTGTTTCTTCGACGACCTCTGTTGTCGTCTCTACCTCCTCACCTGCAATGACAGCGATAAAATAAATGAAATTTATA
>JAUUDW010009274.1:0-10234 GCA_032361385.1 Panulirus guttatus | reverse complement strand
TTATACTTCTTTTGTACGCTATACTACATACGTCAACCATATCAGCATTATACTTGAAATGTTCCCTCCACTAACACAGGGTTGATGGAGGCCAGTGAATATTCCCCCATCAACACAGAATATGGAAGCAATGAAGACACACAATTGTAAACACGAAAAGGTCACGAGTGTCTTGAATGCTAACGGTGATCAGACAGATAGTCAACATCCGGGAACAATCCTCAGTCCTGAGTTTGGCTTATCCTGTACTATTCCAGAGATACAGGTCCTATAATCAGTGACCAGAGATACAGGTCCTATAATCAGTGACCACATATTCGAGAATAAGAAAGAGTTGCTGCACACGGCACGTCTGCTCGCTCACCTGTACTGGGACACAAGGCCGCCATGCTCCCCAGCGTCGTGTTGTTATTATTATTTTCTTTCCACTGGTCCTGCTGCTGCTGCTGCTGCGAGGTGAAGGTGTAGCTGGTCATATCGTCGGGCTCTTTTGGCGATCCCCCGGGGTATTTTGGCGGGCACGGTAGTTTTGGCCGCTCTCACCAGGGGGCAGGGGCGCACGCATGAAGGATTCTCGAGAGAGATTTTCCGAGCCACCAATCCACACTCGCAATGGCGGTTTAAATCACTGGCCAGGCGTTTATTATTGTGCTTCACCTCCCCCAGGCAACCATTAGAGGGAGGAGATATTTTCTGTTGCAAGTCTCGGCGGCGGGAGTGGGCGTAATATAATCGAACACAATGATGGCTTCGGCTCGCTCTCGTGAACCAGCCAGACAGACAGACGATGTTCCTTATCAGTCAGTGGAAGGCGAAGCGCCTCAGTCAAGCCAAGAAGCTCTGCACCAACAAACGGCCAAGACAAATATGGCCGATTGCTAGACAGTGACTTTTACAGTACAGCCACGCTTAACAGCCCGCCGATGAATACCAAATCACCTTAAGCGATTCTTTCCCTGTAAGGGCGAGTTTGTCATTGAACAAAGGGATGTAAGAGCCTTCGCGGGAGAACAATAGAAAATCTGGGCGGGCTTACTGACTCCCGTACGCGTATGACGAGTCAACCTGAATAGACCGCACGCTGATTGGTCCAAGTAAATCTGGTAGGCGGAGTCTCTTGTGGAGTTACATTACAGTTGCAAGATAATATCATTTTTCCTTTTATTAACTGTAAGTCATTTCATCTTGCTGCTTAAGTTATCAAGAAGACGATGAATATCATAAACATTTTCGAATAAACAGAGCGTATGTTGACCATATACAACCTTCTGTTGGCATGAGAGAAGGTAATGGTGGAAGTGAAGTTGTCATACATCTGGCGGAGTAGGTGACTTAGAGGCCAGAAAGTGGTAAGCTATAATGGCATGTAACGTTGCCACAATCACCCGTTCCAGCTCGAAACTGCCCCCACGATCAGATATATCTCCCATTATCCCTCTGTTTCCATCATCCTTCCTTATATTTTACAGTCATCGCATGCTGAAAATAACTTTCGCAAAGCCAGGAATAAAGGTCAAACGGTTCACCCCACAAACTTCGAGTCTAAGCGAGGCGCAAGCCAGAAGACTGACTGGCTGGCGTACGGGCTTCCAGAGCCGCCTGGGTCGAGCCCCGGGCGCCCCAGGCACGCCACTTGAACTAATATCCCCTCACAAGGGACTTCCGGTGTCTGTTTGGGCGTGTGTGTTTTTAGGTTCTGTTTTACGAGTCGAGTGGCGCCGAGTAAGACAATGGCGCGGCGTATTAACCTGTTTCTTCAGGGCGGGCAGCCGGAAATGAGCGAGGATGGAGGGAATGGCGAGAGGTGCGGCCGGCCAGGTGGATATGGACGCCACAAAGGACGGAGACGGAGGAGGGAAGGGAAGAGGTGAACGCTCAAGAAACTAAGGAGAAGCAGAGAAGGGAGGATGAGAGCACGGGAGGAACAGATGAAGAGCAAAGAGAGGGAGAGGAGGAAGTGAGTAGTGAGGGAGAAGAGTCGGCATTCCAGGAAATATAGCATAAGGAATGAGGAGCGAAGGACCTCAACTTCCAGCCCCAGGCAACTGGAAGATCAACAAGAAAATCAAATGAAATCCATCACAGGACAGCAACAGACGTTGACACGAAATTAGAACTCAAAATGTAAATGAAAAGTTCAGGAAGACTGGACAGCTGAGACGCGAGGGAGACTGAAATGTTGAGCATTAAACTGCCTCACTTGTCGTACGCGAGAGGACCCTCTTTCTGCCACCACCGCCTCCCTCCTGCCTTCGTTATACGTCACCAACTAACCTCAGCACTGCCTCAACTACCTGCGTCAGTGCCGCGTCACCTACAAGCCTCAGCACTGCGTCACCTCCCTTCCTCAGCAAAGCATCGGCTCCCTGCCTCAGCATCACGTCAACGCACCTGCCCTCCCCTGCCCTGCTTCCTCAGCAAGACTGGGGTCATTTGACGGGCAGGATTTCCCAGTCAGCCAGCCACTGGCGTTGCTTTGGGGTCTCCTTCACACTACAGAACGCTGACTGACGACCTACTGAGACCGTACAACGTCCGCTGACAAACGCTGACGCTGAGATTTACACCCAGTGACAACCGGCTAGCAATAGTCTGACTTTTGGTGACACCCGGCTCACAGTGGTCTGACATCAGTCAACCACCGCCTGACACTGGTGGAACATGACCAGCCTAAGAAGCGGCTGACATCATCGTCAGGAACGAGAAAATCGTTCTTCAGTAGACCCAACCTGACGCAGGTGACCAGGGAGTATGTGAGACGGGGTCAAAGGTCAACTCGAGACACTAGAATGGTAATTTCTTCAGAAAGTTTTGTTCGTAATGAAGGTAAAAAAAGATGGAACTTGATAAATCCACAGGATTTACCGGAGTATCAAGAGCTGACACCCACACGCACTCCTCTCACTCATCGCAAGAGCTGACATCCACACGCACTCCTCTCACTCATTGCAGGAGCTGACACCTACACGCACTCCTATCACTCATCGCAAGAGCTGACATCCACACGCACTCCTCTCACTCATCGCAAGAGCTGACACCCACACGCACTCCTCTCAATCATTGCAAGAGCTGACACCCACACGCACTCCTCTCACTTGGGGATCATATGTCCTGAAGGTAGTCCATCTCTGTCATGTTTCTGGGAATCTTCTCATAATACTCAAATATAACATTCATCATGATCCCATTATCATCATAATTACCATTATAAGGAGCTTCATTACCTAACATTATAAGCTGATTCATTACACCCATTATCAGACGAGCTTTTTCATGACCTTACCATCAGAAGGTTCGCCTTGGCCTATTACTCTCGAAAGGCTCATCATTACCATTATTATACTCATTATCCCATAACCATTATGACATATTTACCCTATTATCATTATAATGCTCATCATCACCTCATTACCATTATAAAGTTCATCATAACCTCAAACCATCATAAGGTTCACCGCCCCATTACTTCTATCATAATGACAATGACCCCATTAACATGATACGGTTCATCATGATTCCGTCACTAGTACAAGGTTCATCATTACCAGTACAAGGAGAACCATTAGCCCATTTCCATTACAGTGCTTAGCATTACCTCATTTCCATAAGACTCATCATGACGTATTACGTACAATAATAAGCTTTATCATTAAGCCATCGTCATTATCCACCAGAAGAGGGGAAGCATAATGTTCGGCTCAGTGTCTTATTTCTTTTATAGTGAACATGATGGTGAGTGATACTGTCGAGGGTGTAGTGAAGATATGTATCTGCTGGTGTGTCCTTCCATAGTGAACATGATGGTGAGTGCTGTAGTCGCTCGCCAGGATTATTATTATTATCATTAGTAGTAGTGGTAGTAGAAATAGTAGTAGTAGTAGTATAGTAGTAGCAGTAGTAGTAATAGTAGTAGCAGTAGTAGTGGTAATAGTAGTATAGTAGTAGTAGTAGTAGTAGAAGTAGCAGTAGCTGTAGTAGTAGTAGAAGTAGTATTAGTAGTAACAGTAGTAGTAGTAGTAGTAGTATAGCAGTAGTAATAGAAGTAGTAGTAGTAGTTGTAGTAGAATTGTTTTCATATGTGTTCTTGTTGTTGTTCATGTTCTTGATGTTAGATAACTTTTTGGGCAGAGAGTGAGGAAGGTGAAGGTGTCACGGATGAACAGTTGTGAGACACGTGAGGGTGACGTCCTCAACGTCTACCTTCTGTTGCTAGTCTACAAAGTTCCCAGTCTATGGAGGGAATCCTCAGGGGGAATATTTCCAGTCTATGGAAGGAGTCTTTAGAGGGAAGGAAGACTTTCTGGATCAGGAGGTCAGAGGGAAAGGTGAGAACACAAGCCCCAGACATAGGAAGGGAACAGGTCAAAGATTGTTACATTATTATGTATAGAGTCCGTTTACACCGAACCCAGACCCCCCTGCAGCTCCACACCTGGTGACCCCCTGCAGCACTACACCTGGTGACTTTCTGAAGCACTACACCTGGTGACTCCCTGCAGCACCACACCTGGTGACCCCCTGCAGCACCACACCTGGTGACCTCCTGCAGTACTACACCTGGTGACCTCCTGCAGTACTACACCTGGTGACCTCCTGCAGTACTACACCTGGTGACCCCCTAGAACACTACGCATGGTGACCTCCTGCAGCACCACATCTGGTGACCTCCTGCAGTATTACACCTGGTGACCCCCTGCAGCACTACACTTGCTGACCCCCTGCAACACTACGCATGGTGACCTCCTGCAGTATTGCACCTGGTGACCTCCCGCAGCACTACACTTGGTGACCCCCTACAACACTACGCATGGTGACCTCCTGCAGTATTACACCTGGTGACCTCTCGAAGCACTACACCTGGTGACCCCCTGTAGCACTAAACCTGGTGACCTCCTGCAGTACTACACCTGGTGACCTCCTGCAGTATCACACCTGGTGACCCCCTGCAACACTACACCTGGTGACCCCCTGCAACACTACACCTGGTGACCTCCTGCACGACCACAGCTGCCAATATCGCTATACTGAAGTTTCATACAGAAGCGAAGCTGCGCCCCGCCGGGTACCACAACACCCATGCACGGTACCAAAGCATCGAGACCATGTACCACAGCTACCATACATGGTACCACAACACACGGGCCTGGGCACCACAGCATTCAGACAAGGATACCAAAGCACCAAGACCGGGGTACTGCAACGCTCAGGCCAGAGTACCACAGTACCCAGGCCAAAGTACCACATCACCCAGTTCGGGTTCCACAGCACCCAGGCCTGGTTAGCACAGGACCCAGGTCTGGGTACCACAGCAGCCGAACAGGGTACACGGTACAGCACCGTGGCGGTCAGGGTAAGTCACGATGCAGTCGCCTGGTGGGGCACGAATACCGCGAAATTACATTGTTCACCCGACGCTAATGTTGACCTAGGGAGCTGGGTCTCGCACGCCACGTGTGTGTGTCTGTGTGTGTGTGTGCCACTACCAATCTTGGCATTAAAGGTTTCTACACCAGCTGAATCCCAACTTTAAACTTTACTCTCATATAACTGATTGAACTTTTTGAAATTGCATTCAGTCTTACCATCAGTCTGTCCATTCATGCAGCAGTCAGGCTTCAAGTCTCTCATAACATCTTTTCTCTTTCTGTGATATTTCTTGGTTCGTCTTTGTTATAAAGAATATCGACATTGTCAAACTGATCTTGATACGTGAAGCTAAGCCTCCCTTCCCTCTTCCCTTCCACCGCTGGTCAGAACCCGACTCCCTGCCACTTCCTGCAGATCACCTAACCTCCCTTACTGTAGGTACAGTGTTCCTACCCTCGCTTGGACCTTCTCTGGTGGATCTGTATGTCCCCTCAGACAGGATGACCAAACTGGGGCCTCCCCACCCCCTCTCTCTCTCTCTCTCACGGCAAGGGACCGTGCACGAGCGAGAGAGAGAGAGAGAGAGAGAGAGAGAGCGAGAGAGCGAGAGAGCGAGAGAGACAAATGCCCCGCCATTGTCCAGGGCCGCCAGCTGGAACTATCTTTCAGCATATCTCGAGGAGCAACAACACCACCTTCCGCCCACACCCTCCCCCACGCCCACAGGGAGGCAGAAGGGGCGGATGGTTGTGTGGTGCAGTGTTTGGAGAGAGTAGGCGAGGCACGGCTGGTTGTGTGGTTTCTTCCTGGACGGATAAGATGGTTGTGCGGTGTTGTTGTGGGCATTGCTGTAGGCGTTGGGGTGCTTGTTGTGGGTGTTGGTCTCCGGCGTTGTGCGGCAGCTCAGTTGATTGATTTGCATAAGTTTCCAAGAAAGCTGCTGGAAGCCAAGACCTCTGAAAGGGTAAGAAGGCTAGAGGGAGACAGATAGATATATAGGTAGATAGATAGGACGAGTGTTAGGTAGACTGAACTTTCGAGGGTTAGCTAGACAGACAGGCCAAGAGTTCGGTAGGTAGACAGGTCGAGGGTTAGACAGATAAACAGATACATTGAGGAACATGGGAGACAGACTGGCCTCTGGAGAGAAGGAAAGACCAAAGATTCCACTTCATACTTCGTGTCATAACATTGATCGCCTCAACCGCTTAGCCGCCCGCGCCACCCACAGCAGGCCGCCCACTCTACCCACACCAGGACGACCAAGCCACCCTCACAAGGCAGCAGGAGCTCATACACACCCACACACGATATTTCTGGTGATCGTCTCACCCGGGTTGTGAAACCTGACGAGATCTCACAATACCTTCATCATTGTACATTGCACAAGGCCGCCTCGCTATCATCCCATGATCGTTTCTTACTCCGTTTTCGAAACTCGCCTCACGCGTGTACGTGCGTGAGGCCAGCGCGTAGGAACAGAACAAAATGAAAAAAAAGGGAAAAATTACTACTCGACTAACGGGGAGTCCAGAGGCTCTAGCAAGCGAAGCAGCCATACCTCACGAGTCCGTTAAAAATGTCATGAGTGTGCACCCCTCTGACAGTGGCTGTAATTGGTCGATCACGAAGTCGCCTAACCAATCCAAGCGAGCGTTGCAAGATGGCGGGTGGGTGGCCAGGGTCGGGATGGGCGCTGGGAAGAGAGAGAGGCGAAGGGTCATTCTTTTAGCGCGACCAACCACAACGGAAACAAAGAAGAGCGGACGGACGCCATCTTAACGACCACAACTCCCACTCCCGCATAGCTCTCTGCTCCAGACATGACTCCACGCTGAGGCTATGATAGGGTTCCCTCAGGTAACACCTGAGGCTATGATAGGATTTTCTCAAGTAACATATGTGCCTATGATAGGGTTTCCTAAGCAACCACAACATGCGGATGTGATAGTGTTTCCTCAGCAATACAGCATTATGCTGTGATATGGTTTCCTCATCTAATACACATAAGGCTATGATAAGGTTTTCTCGAGAAACACACCATGAGGTTATGATACTGTTTCCTCGGCTAACACAACATTAGCCTATGATAGGATTTCCTTATCTAACACGACATGAAGCTTACACATGAGACTATGATAGGATATCCTCAGGCAACACAACATGAGTCTATGATAAGGTTTCATTACCTAAAATGACATGGGGCTATGATAGGGTTTACACAGCTAAACAATTCGCGGCTGTGATAGAGGTTCCTCAACTAACACAACATCAGGCTATGATAAGGTTTCCTCAGTTAAAACGAAACGAGGCTATATTCAGTTTCCTCAGCTAACACATGAGGCTATGATAGGTTATCCTCAGCTGGCAAAATATCAGACTACGATAGGTTTTTTTTTAGCTAACACAGCATGGGGCTATGAGAGGGTTTTCTTAGCTAACACAATATAACGCCATGATAGAATTTACACAGTTAAAACAGCATGAACCTATGACGGGGTTTTCTCAGCTAACACGACTTAAGAGTATGAAATGTCTCTTTAACTAATACAACACGGAATCATTGTAGGACTTAATCAACCAACACTATGTGAAGGTAGGATAAGGTTCCCACAGCTCATACAACATGCGGCTGTGATAGGTAATCATCAGCTAACACTCCATGATTGATTTTCCTCAGCAAACACAACATGAGGCTATGGTAAAGTTTCCTCAGCTAACACAACGTGAGGCTATGGTGGATATCCTCAGCTGACACAACATTAGGTTACGATAAGGCTTTCTCAGCTAACACAACATGAGGCTATGATAGGGTTTCACTAGTTAACGAAACATACGGCTATGATGAAATTTTTTCAGCTAACAAAACATAAGACTGTGATAGGATGGCCTCAGTTAACACAACACGATGCTATGATAAGGATTCCTCAGTTAGCAAAACATGAGAGCATGATAGCGTTTCCTTAACTAACAGAACGTGACTGTGATCGGGTTTACTCAGCCAACACAACATGAGGCTATGATAAGGTTTCCTCAGCTAACAAAACGTGGGGTAATGATGGGGTTTCCCCAGCTTACGCAATATGAGACTATAATACATTTTCCTCAGTTATCCCAATACGAGGATAAGATAGGGTCTCCTTAACAAATACAGCATGCGACTAGGATAGGGTTTCCTCAGCTAACATAACATAAGGCAATTATAGAGTTTCCTCAGCCTACACAACTTGAGACTGTGATAGGATTTCCTCATCTAGCACGACAACATGTGGAGCCACCAACACAACCCCAGCACCATGTAGAGCCACCAACAATCCCCCAGCACCATGTAGAGCCACCAACACTCCTCCAGCACCATGTATAGCCGCCAACACTCCTCCAGCATCATGTTGAGCCACCAACACTCTCCCAGCACCATGTAGAGCCACCAACACTCCCGCAGCACCGTGCAGAACTACCAATACTACCCCAGCACCAGGTAGAGCCACCAACACTCCCCCAGCACCAGGTACAGCCACCAACTCTCCTCATCACCATATAGAGCCACCAACACTCTCCCCAGCACCATGTACAGCCACCAAAATTCCCCCAGCAACAGGTAGACCGACTAACACTCCCCCAGCACTGTGCAGAGCCACCAACACTCCTTCAGCACCATATAGAGCCACCAACACTCTCCCCAGTACCATATAGAGCCTTAAACTCTCCCTCAGCACCAGGTAGAGCTACCAACACTCTCCCAACACTAGGCAGAGCCACCAAAACTCCTCCAGCACCATATAGAGCCGCCAACACTCTCTCCAGCACCAGGCAGAGCCACCAACATTCTTTCCAGCACCATGCAGAGCCACCAACACTCCCCCAGCACCAGGTAGAGCCACCAACACTCTCCCAGCACCAGGCAAGGCCACCAACACTCCCGCAGCACTAGGTAAAGCCACCAACACTCTTCCAGCACCAGGTAGAGCCACCAACACTCTTCAAGCACCAGGTAGAGCAACCAACACTCCCCCAGCACCAGGTAGAGACACCAATACTCTCCCCAGCACCAGGCAGGGCCACCAACACTCCCCCAGCACCAGGTAAAGCCTCCAACACTCCCACAGCACCATACAGAGTCACCAACACTCTCTAAACACCAGGCAGAGCCACCAACACTCTCCCAGCATCATGTAGAGTCACCAACACTCTCCCAACACCAGGCACTGTCACCAACACTCTTTCAGCACAAGGCAGTCACCAACACTCCCCAGCATCATGTAAAGTCACCAACATATCCCCAACACCAGGCAGAGTCAATAACAGTCTCCTAAGACCACTCAGGCTCACCAATACCAGTCAGAGTCACCAACGGCAGGCAGAATCACCAGCACCAGTCAGTCACCAACACCAGTCAAAGTCACCAATACCAGGCAGAGTCACCAACGGCAGACAGTCACCAGCACCAGTCAGAATCACCAACACCAGTCAGAGTCACCAGCACCATCAGAGCCACCAAGAGAACCAAAAACCATGAGGGGGGGGGTTAGCCAGCGAGAGGTTTGGTCAAGCAACTTTCATCTGCGGCACAAATGACGTGGTTGGAGATGGAGCTCCGCCCTCGCTGACACAATTGGCGTCGACGGGGGTAAGAAAGTCGTACTCCACATCCTACCCACAGCAGTTCTTCCTGTGTTCTATATCATATGATGTCGACCCTCTGGCCTCTGGACCAGAGGTCGAGAACCGTCTCTGATGGCAATAAAAGTGTGAGAGAAGAAACCATTGTTCAGACCTTACCTGATAAAGGCTCCCTCTGGCTGCCAGCCTTGGCTTCCCTCTGGCTCACTAACCTTGGCTTCCCTCTGGCTGCCAGCCTTGGCTTCCC
>JAUUDW010009262.1:0-10234 GCA_032361385.1 Panulirus guttatus | reverse complement strand
GGGCCGGATGCTTGGAGGGGGGGAGGGCGGGGGGAAGGGGAGAGGTGCCCGCTGTCTCACCCCTTTACCTACGGCACTTACTCCCGTCAACTGACACCCGCGTCGGCGTGCGGTGCCCGCTGAACCTGACACACACACACGCACGCACACACACACACATACACACACACACACACGCACCCTGGCATATGCTGGGCCACCAGACCCCGTCACATCCCTGAGCCAATCTTTTTAAACCTCACAAGGCTGTCAGGATATGCCACGCATCGCTACGTGAACCAGAATATCGGAGACCTTTTAACTGACGAGGCAAAGCCAAGCCACACACACACACACACACACACACACCAGCCGCCCACTCCCCTCCTCCCAAGGCATCTGACAGTATTACTGCATTTGTTAAGTATGATATAAATATGCTGATGACTTAATCTCTTTTCGCTAATACGATATAAATAGCTCTCTCGTTTAAACTAATCATGGTTGTAAAATGTAAGGGATTTACATTATAACGATCAGCGTAAATCATTCACTGGCGCAATATGTCAATTGGTGTTACTGTTTCAGTATAATCACCTCTCGTGTCATAATCATAATATGTTATTAATCATCTCACAGTATCATTATCTGTCTGTATTAAATGTATCTCATCAAAAAATATAACGTCTGTATTACATTACTTTAAAAAGAAAATTACGGAAGAAACTTAAGTAATAAGGAAAGAAGTGAATCTTATTTTGATGTCTTTGAGAATGGTTAGTTCCGTCAGTCGCCGCTAGACGACAGGAGACCTGATTGGTCGGTTCTGAGGTCACCTGCTGGAGGACGGTAACAGTATTCTAAGTTCTTAATCTATCAGAGACAGTGACAGGATGATATATCAGATGACACCTATCCCATCTACCACTCTCTCCCGTACAACAGGCGGCAGGAATATAACTAAGATGGAAAATATACTACCATGGGAATTCTATAGGAAAATGAGAATGAGAACATTGCTCTACCGTGCCGCGTCTCTGTCCACTCCATCAATTTGCGTCTGAAACCTTCGGCAGTTTGCCTTTGACTGGGCTTCATTTTCCTAATATCGTGTCATCGGCGCTGAGTCCCCGTCTCCAGATCAGTGACACGAATAACGAAAAGTCTGAATCCTATAAAAAAAAGGATAAAAACGTATATATATACAAACATAGACCCACCATCAGGCAGGGGTATGTGGACAAACTGACACAGGATCACGCTAACAAAACACGTGGGGACAAGCCGTCGTAAACACAGGCTGAGGAACCCACGCAGGGATGATGATGCGAGAACGTCCGTCTCAGACGACGCTGCAGGCTGTCGGCAATTAGCGACGAGACGCGAGGGCTGCGCGTTGCCGAAGAGTTGCTGAGATCTGTCATGGCGCGCGCGTGTGCGTGTGTGTGTGTGTAGCCACCCCCAGGAAGGGAAACGTCAGGATCTGTGTGTACTCGGCTTGTAAACTTACTCCTCCCGCCGTGTTTGCTCCGCAGGGCAAGGAAGGACTGTTGCTGGTGACGTCGCCGGCGTCGTTACCGGACCTGTGATACCGAGAGCTTTTATGGCACCATTGGCCACCACCAGATTCATTTCGAGGTCATGGCTGAAGAGACGGACAACAGCCGGTGTGTAAGCACCGATAACGGTTATCTAACCATCGGATTTTGCTTCGCTGTGGACCTCGAGGCCAACCGGATCACGTAGCGGTCGTGAGAGGGAACAAACGACTGTCAACCTCACGAAAGGATCCAATTGTCTGTTGCTATCCGAATCCCCCTTCTGTATACCTGCACTCGTTGCTTAATAGTTCTCAGGCCTTGGGCTGGTCAGAGGGCAACGCCCTCATCGACGATCGCCCGAGTGGGGTGGGTCCGTCAGGGAAATGGGAAAGCGCTGGCTTCGTGCATATCGACGAGGAGGGATGAGGCGGGCCGGCGGGCGTCCACGCGATCTCCATCCAACGCGAGGCGTTACGCAGGCCGACAAGCATTTCCTCGGCGGGTTGATACGGCACTTGTCACGTCTGCGCCGCCTTGGTGTTCCAACGGCATTTCCTGGCAGCGGTGGAGACGACGGAGGAGGCGGAGGCGGTAGTGGAGACGGGTACCTCCACCACCACCACCACACGCTTCCTGCCCCTCTGCCCTCCCGCCATCGCCACCAGCTGTGATAGATGCTCTTTTGTTTATGGCGGTGGCGCAGACGCACTTAATGTTGCGCTGTTGTTTATGGCTGGCGTGTGGACTCGCTTCCGCCACCCTCTCCACCCAGCGCCACTTCAAAGATCCAGAAAGAGGAAATCAGCGTTCCTTTGTTCGCTATTGTTTTATCAAAAGAAAAAAACGTTAAATATTGTGTTTGTCTTTACTTGGTCACGAAATAAAATAAACGACGGATATTTCTTTGTGTCTTATGAAGGAGTATCGCCTTAAACGATGTTCTTTTTTTTAATATACATCCGGAGCGGATAATATTAAACGATGTTCTTATGTTACCACCAGTGTAAGCAAGAGGATGTATCGTCTTCTTCCCTTCCTTCAAGAGCTCTGACGATCGATGTATCGCTTCGTCATTCGCTCACTTCTACGTAAAGGTGGCCGAGAAAATTTCGACGGTCGAAAGAGACAGACAGACGTAGACAGACAGACAGCTGACGACGCTGGGAGGTAATGATTCAACGCTGATCAATCATTAATCATAACAAAATATATAACAACTTATTCTCTTGTTAACCACTATAACTAACACGACAGGAGCCAAATATTACACTTTTCCTTTATGCAAAGAAAGTTACATAGATTGGAACACGCCATTACTCCCTCTAATAAAAGCACATCTGGTGCTAGTGATGCTCTCAATGCTGACAAAGAATGAGAGACAGACACATAAACAGACGAGTAGGTCAGCATAGCACGTGCCCACATCCCTCTTGCTACACACACTGCCCTGAGCAGGAGTCCACGTGTAACACATACACACAATAACTCTATCATGTTGTAAAGACGTTATAAAGTCCATTAAATGGCTTCCGAGGACCTTACCTACGAAGGTGTGACAATGGACATCACCACTCCCAACCCCATCTGCTCGACCCCCTACACCCAGCCTGTATCTATACACCCTTCGTAGGTACACCCCATCTACCGAGGTCGCCAATGGCACCCACTACCTTCTCACCAACCTGTTCCCGTACTTCAAACACCGCTACTCCTCCTCCTCCTCCGCCTCCTCCAGCGCGTTCAATTGAACCCCTTCCCCACCATGACGTCCTCAGTCTCCATCAGCAACACTCCTACACCATGATGTCCTGTAGTCTTCCACGACCCTACACTATGATGTGGTTTGTATATAGGTGTTAACCACCCTCACGTCTGTGGAACCGGAGCAGAATTCCATCTCTTCATAAACGATCGCCGTTTATGCTCTGAGTTCCTCCACAGGTGCACAGGTGATCCACCTGCTGTGAGGTGATCAAGAAAACAATTATATTTTTGTCAATCTAAGGATGTGACTGTGAGTCAACAGCCACTACTCTATGACCTTCCTCGTCATCATTAATGTACTCCATCATTATGCTGTTCCCCAACACCCTTCAACAATGGCATTCCTTCGCTATGCATTCCCCCTACCTCCAACAATGGCACTCCTTCACTATGCTTTCCCCTACCTCCAACAATGGCATTCCTTCACAATGCTGTCCCCTACCTCCAACAATGGCACGCCTTCACTATGCTGCCTCCTACCTCCAACAATGGCACTCCTTGACATGTTGTCCCCTACCTCCAACAATGGCACTCCTTCACTTTCCTGTCCCCTCCCTCCAACAATGGCACTCCTTCACTATGCTGCCCCCTACCTCCAACATTGGCGCTCCTTCACTATGCTGCCCCTACCTCCAACAATGGCATTCCTTCGCTATGATGTCTCTATCTCCAACAATGGCACTCCCTCAATATGATGTCTCCTATCCCCACTATGCTGTCCCCTTTCTCCAACAACTGGACATCTCCTCCCCCCACACTATGATGTCCCCGACTCTCATCAGCAGTGTTTCTCCCTCACTGTGTTGTTCTCTTCTCCACCACCGGTAGTCCCCATTATGCTCATCCCTTACCCCATTAACAGTATTTCTACCCCACCGTTAAGACCTTCCCATTAACGGCACTGCTTCCTTTAACAAACACCATTCCCTCTCCCTTATAAGGGTACTCGTGTGCCAGCCTAACTGCTCTCCCTCTCCCTTCCATCAACAACACCCTATCCCTCCATCTCCCTACCCCCTACCCTCCCTCTACCCCACATCCCTCCAGTAAAACCTCCCTCACCCTAGGCCCAGAGACCTAGGCTCTGCTTCACACTACTCTGGTCTTAAGGCGTGAAGATAAGCTGGGAAAATATTACACGCCGTTAAGATAACGAATATGAGGAGGAGCAGTGATGCTAGGGGTCCCATGAGGGGTAATGTGAGGGAAGGTGAGGCCGGGAAGCCGCTGGGGATGAGGGACAGTCTGGGAAGAGAGAGAGAGAAAAAAGGAAGAATAACACAGTGAAGAACTGAAGCAAAAGACGTGGTTAAAGAAAATAAGATAAAAAGAAAATTTTCTTTGAGGGGATGGTGCGAGGTCTAGCCGGTAGCACCGCTGTAATGAGGAGGAGAGTAAGACCAGTGTCTCTTTGCCCTGCAGACGAGGAGCTGGACTCCTCCTAAGATCATAATCAGCTCCTCCTGCCTCGTCTTGCCTCCCATCGCTCACGCCTCGCTTTCCCTCCCCTTCCTCACTCCCCAGGGCCCTTCTGGGGTCTCGTCCCATCACCAGGCACTGGGATAGGTCTCGTACCACTCCTTATTTCGTCCTTATTCTTCTTATTCTTCGTCTGATTCTTATTTCCTCCTTTCTGTTCGTCGTCCGTCTTGTCCACCAATTGCTTTCTTCTCCTCTTCTTCTCGACGTTCGTCCCTCTTATCTCTTCTTCCATTCCATCCTCCTCTCCTCCTCCTGCTGCTGCTCTTCCTCACCCTCCCACTCCACAAACCTCATCTTCAGCCTCTCCCCTCTCCGGGCGTCCTGCGTTATCTCGACGAGGGGAAATTATGGAGATCCTCTTTCTGTGGCGGAGGGTGGCGCATCCTGCCTGATAGTGGGCCACCGGCAGCCAGAAGGAGGAGGAGGAGGAGGTAGGAAGCCAGGACACACAGAGCAGGGACCTGGAGAGAGGCCAGAGCCCAAGGAAACACAGGGAGCAAGGGAGGATGTTGGGACACCCCAGGGTGAGTCAGAGACTCTATATGGTAGGCACGAAATGAGGGAGAGGAAGACCTCGATGGAGGCAAGGACCAGTGTCTGGGCAGGAACCAGGGCGAAGGGAGAAGAGGCAGGTACCAGGGAGGGTAGGCAGGGAACACCCAGTCCCGTACACCTACCACCTGCAGAACCTCCAGTTCATAGGGGGTAACCAATTACCCCCCTTGGCAGTTCCCAGCGCATGAAAAGATTTCTGCATCTAAACACTGATTATAAAGTAAATTCGAGTCTACAGCAGTAAAATGAAATTGATAAAAAAGCAAAATAAAAAACTGCACAAATATAAGAGAAATAATGGTACAAAATATTTGTAATCTGATCCTTTTTTTACGATATTCTATTTCTTTTACAGGTACTTTTTTACAGTGAAACACATAGTGGTGAAAATTGCCTTCCGCAGGGGTACTCCATACCACTGTAAAATGATCCTCAGTCTATTCTAGTTTCATTTTATGTATCGTAATAACAAGTGGATCGCTGCTCGCGCCTGTCGGCAATTTTGGGGTCGCTCCTCACGCCTATCGACAACATTTTGGTCGCTGTTCAGGCCTGTTGCGTTCAACATTTCTCTGTTGATAATCTGAATCCACCAATACATCATTTTCTATAAAGATTTTGGAAGTCAAATTTCCGGAAAAGTATGTGAAAATCTACTTCAGAACCAACTTCAGTGGCTATGTCCTACGGACTTGGAATGAAGTAAGAAAAGCTTATGAAATTCAGGGCTTCAGTATGGCGTATGATGAACACCTTCCTTCTCCTCTTGCCTTGATGGCACCTCCAGCTCTCTCTCTCTCTCTCTCTCTCTCTCTCTCTCTCTCTCTCCCTCGTGACTGCTCTCGTATCGTCTCATATTTTTCCAATTTGAAATGAACAACTAAACTATACGAATATTTCCAACGACCACGTCACAACGACAATTCGAACAGCATCCCCGAGGAGGCCCTGTCGTGGATAGGAACCAAGGATCAGAAAATGTCTCGGTAGTTCATCCTGGTAAAAAATTAATTCCCTGGCCATTGAGGCTTGAGACAGATGGCGCCACCAGCCTCCTTCCGTCTGTCCTGGAGGGGCCTGGCACACTCAGGGAGGAGGGCGAAGGGCACACATACCAGAGCAAGTGCATCACGGACGGGCCAGGACCTGCCTCCCTCCCCTGACACCTTTATCTCGGAGGAGAGAGCCTAATGGCAGGACACCCACCGCCCGACTCCCGTCACGCTGGAGGAAGGAGGAGGGGGGGGGAGAAGGAAACAGGGGAGTGAATAGGATGAAAAGGACAGGATGGAGGATAGGTAATGAGGGGAGTATGTCAGTTTGGGAGAGGCAGATGCAGATTAGTGAGAGGTGAGGGAGAGTATCTATCTACCTATCTACTAATCTTCCTACCTACCTACGAGTACCTATGACGAGATTTTTGCCATGTTGGCGGGGCTAGCGCGTGGCGCTCACCGCTTGAGGTAAGGGGAGATCCCAGCAACGAGAGAAAGTGGAGGAAAAGGAAGGGTAGCAACAGTGAAAGGGGAAGGTTTAAAAGGGAACAGTCAACAAAGTGGGCAGAAGTGAAAATGACGAATATGAAACATAAAAGACAATGAAAAGAGGGGAGGTGAAGAGGTTGTGGGGAGACACAGCAAAATAGATGGGGGGAGAACAGGAACAAGGGGAGGTAACATAAGGAAGGATATGGGAGTGAAAGACAGGCAAAAAATGGGAGACTGATAAAAACCAAAATGGGTATTGCTATCCAGGAGGGCTTGATAAGGCTCTTCCCAGAAGGCGAGAGGAGGACAAAGGAAGGAGGAGATGTATAAAAACTAGAAGGAAAATCACGATAATGAAATACCAGGGCTTCCCGCCACTGTGGGGCGAGGAGGGGGGGGGGCAGGGACCACCAGGGAAGTTGTGGGTAAAGTACTCTGTTGGTGAGCTGGGGTATGAGAGGCGGGGCGTCTCAGGGCAGCTAGTGTAGGGAGTTGTGTGGGCTGTGTTGTGAGGACACATGGGGGTCAGGGAAGCATGGGTTGCGCATAGCAGTGAAGGCAGTGAGGTGAGGGCAGCATAGTGAAGACAGCATGGTGAGGGCAGCACGATGAGGGCAGCGTGGTGAGGGGGGGTAGCAAGGTGAGGGCAGTGAGGTGAGGGCGAGATATGGTCAACGTCTGTTGTCTGGGTGGCACTGGGGGTGGGGGTCTAAGTGGCGCACCGCCTCTATCACAGAGGCGGCGGCGGCGCGCGCGGGGTGGCCTCCTGAGGTGGGTGTTGTGTATAAGTGGGGAGCGGGCGGGGAGGAGAGACAGGCAGGCAGAAAGGCAGGCTCTGTGGCTACCTTGTTCAGGACCACCCCGACATCCTCCTACCGCCTCCTCCAGGTTAACTTGACCACTGAACACATGTGGACACTGAAACACCTGTCACATCTTTGAAAGAATGAATGAAAAGAGTAAAAATATATTCAGAAGTACATGCTGTAATCTGATTCCTCATATAATCCCGTAGGTTATGAGGCCAGACGACCCAGCACTCACTCCGACCAACGTGAGTGATTCACAGAAGCTGCTCTTCGTCTCCAACATCACGAAATCTTACTTTCTTTTAATCAATACCTTCAGAACCAGGTAAGACCCTCTTGGCAAACATTAACTTAGAGGAACGTGGAGGCCTGGATCATACGTGTATATATTCTTGGACTACCAGAGGGCAACTAGGGCAGACATGAGACATGTGTTCTTGTCACGGGGGACGTGTGAAGTACTCGTACTTTGACGGAATGGTGTACACACACACACACACACACACACACACACACACACACTCAGACACATACACACACACACACACACACACTCAGACACATACACACACACACACACACACACTCTGAACCCTCACCTTTGTAATTTCAGATTGCTGACCATCAAACACAAAGACCTTTGAAACCTTCATATAATCATCCCAAAGCGATGACTTACATCATGCATCTACTTAACATGAGTATTACTTACGTACTTAAGGAAAAGCCTGATGCTTGAACAAGGGTTAACAAAACGGCCCCTAAACAGGTAAACGGTTATGCGAAGCTCTTCAGGGACGAGCAACGGATTATTCCTGGGAGTGAGTGAGGCATCTCATGGCTTTATCGTCAGCAGTTCAGAGGCGTTATCGTGTGGCCCATTGAGAAAGGCCCTTATGTTTACATTACCAGTAGCCAACCCGCGCCACGCCACCCTCCCTCTCTCTTCTCCTACGCTCTTTTCCACATCGTCACGCCGCTAGACAGTCTCACACACTCAAACTCGCACACCCCTATGCCGTCACACCGTCACACGTCGACGTCATACCGCACGCTCCGCGTGACGATTATGACTCCATTGTGACGGGGCGGCTCTCTGTTGTTACGTTCTGGCACTGCCGGCCCGTGTGGTGGGTGGTTTGTGTTCGATCCGGCACTGCTGCTGATGCGGCTTGGCCTTGGCACTGCTCACCCCACGTTGTGTTGTGGTTGGCTGTCTCTTGTGTGGCAGTACTAACTTCACGTGGCACTGGCGACGTTGACTGTCTGCCTGCCGACTCTACTGACATTATGTGGTGGAGTAGTTATCTGTTTGGCACTGCCGGCCTCATATGGTATTATACTCTGTTTTTTCCCTAGCACTGCTGGCCTCATATAATCTCCCTAATCACCTGATTGTGTTCTATATGGGGAGGGAGGTCTTCACTCGTGGGGGCTTCATCTCTTGAACATTTTCTTCAATCATACAGCTTTTTAAACTTCTGTATCCTGTCCACATTTAGCACATTCTCCTTCAGTTTATTCCGTTCATCCACCACACTGTGACTATATAACGTGTAAGTGATGTATCCTAGACCTTCCTCACCTCATGAAGGGAGGGGGACCATATGGGTCCTTGGGTCCACTCGGGCCCACCTGTCACCCTCCTGTGTCCATGTACTGTACCCACTGTTCGCTCTATACTTGCCTCCACCTACCCCCTAGATATGTGCCCTTCTCCCTCACTCTCAATGAAATGCTTTGTCTATGTATATGTTCTAAAGCTAAAATAACTAAAGCTTTCATATCACGGAAGTAATTCTTTACATCTTTTCTTAAAAGCTACTTACGTTTTTCTCTTGGCCTCTTGTTGTTCTATCTCTACATCTTACCGAGAACTGCGCACTGTTAACGTCATCAAACTGGTACGAAAACTTAATGATTGTGATCAGATCTCCCCTTACTCTTCATTCTTCCATGATGGATAGGTATCATTCCGAAATGGTAATCTAGATGGCTGATCTGTGTATGACAAGTGATGGTTGTCACTTCTGACAACTGTTGGTCGTCACTTCTAAATCGGTGGCATACATTTAGACTGTATGGTTTACGTAGGACTCAATACTGTACCTTTTTGTCGTATTTCCACCACGACCCAATACCGTAGCCTCACATCCACCGGCAACACAACCGTGGCCCTACCTCCTCCCCTAGCAACTCCTGGCTCCTACACCTCCCTCCCCTTTAAAAATCCATCATCTTCCTGTCATTCATGTTAACCATTATCCCTCCCCTCCCCTCTTACACCACCTCGGCCGACGTCCACCCCCTCTCTCTCCCCTCCTCGACCTACCCTCGCCCCAGTCCTGATTGTTGTGGGCGTCTGTCAGCGGGCGCTGAGTGGTGGTGGTGGTGGCGTGTGTGTCAGGTGATCACAAGCACACCAACAGGCACCCCCGCTGACGGAGGCGCTGACGGAGGCCCTGACGGCTTCACCCTTGGTTCTGATTCTTCACCGCAGAAGCCGAGAGGTTACGGTGCACCCCGTAAGGAAGGAAGGAGAAAGAGGACACAATGTGCCCTCCTTACGACGCCCGAGTGCTGGAGACTCAATGACTGAATCATAAAAAACTGTACA
>JAUUDW010009240.1:0-10235 GCA_032361385.1 Panulirus guttatus | reverse complement strand
AGGAAATTAATTTTAAAGTGTGTATGTATATGAGACCACCCTTGAAAAAACAAAAATGTTGTACACTGGCAACATACCTTCCTCAACTTTTTCATTCTGAACCCTGCTGCACCTGTATCAAGGAGAAAGAATACTTTTTTTAGAGGCTTTTTCTAAATTATTTTATGTAGTGAATGACAACACTAGCAAAACATGCCCAAGTCAAGGTCATCTTTGGTGATAGGCAAAAAGTAAGAGAAAAAGAATTTAGAAATAATAGGCTCAAAGGTGTTTGTAGACCTAATTCATAAAGGTACGATGGTTATAGGAAAAGGGAAAGATGAAAGGAGGAAGAGAATTCCACAGTTTAGATGTCTGAAGGAAGAAGGAGGTATCATAACAGTCTGTCCTCAAGTGGCTGGTCTCCATGCAGAGACTGTAGGAAGCAGCAACCAGATGCATACTTCATGTCCATTCTTGGGTGGCAGGGACACATGCAGACAGCTCATGAAAGCATTGGCAAAAATACCAACAGTAGGACTGGGAGGAGGCAGCAGTGCTGCAGTGTCTAGAAAAGGATGGTTAGAAAGAGATGATGACTAGAGGATTTAATGAGATGAAAGTCCTCTGATTCCACATTTGCATATAGAGAGGTAGCTGAAGATCCAGCTCAGATATGTGAGGAATACTCCATACTTGGTGAATGAAACCCCTTTAGATATGAAATAGCTGCTTAAAAGAAAGAATGATTATGGCCTATATAGTATTCCCAGGTTTTGGGAAGTGACTTTGTGATGGTTATATGGGGTGATCAGTTCCAGGACAGAGTTGAGGATATGGTTATGCCCAGCTTTTGTATGTAATAATGGGGATGAATTGAGGTGTTTTAGAAATGAACATAGAGAAATGAGTGACACAGTAAGAGATATAGGGAGAAATTGCATTCTGTTACTATTGAATCTATTAGGTTATTTCTTCTCTATTCTGAGATGTTGCACAAGTTCAGATTGAGAGAAAACTGTCCAGTATGAGAATGAGAAAAAATTTTAGGAGGAGGATGAGAGGGAAAGTGAGTTGAAGTGCATAATCTGGAATTATCAGCATAAGAGTGAATAGGGTTTGAGGTTAAAGAGATATCATTCATGAAGAGAGGAAAGAGAGTAGGCAATAGGATTGAATCCTAAGGGACACCATTGTTGAAAGGATAAGACAGGGAAGCAGCTCCTTCAATGAATATTGAAATGGAATAGCCAGAGATGATACTGTGCATTAGAAATAGAGAGTAGCAGAGAAACCAAGGAAAGAAAGTTTAGAGAGCAAAGATTTTTGCCACTTCCTGTCAGAGGCTTTTGAAAAGTCAAGGCCCTTGACAAAATTTTCCATAGAATCCCTGGGACAGGAGGACCAGCATTGAGGCACACAGGAAAGAACACCAATGGACCATCCACTGCCAAAAGTGTTAATGGTGATTAGAAAGAATGGAATAGGATTCTAAGTGTTTGAGAAAGTTAGAATTATGGATAGTTTCAAAGACTGGAGATAGCAGAAGTGAGAACATGGGGGAAATAGATGAAAGGCTGAGAGTGGACTCCATTCTTAAGATGGGGTGCACCAAGGTATGCTTCTGGAAAGAGTTAAAAGTTTGGATATATTTGATAAAGACAGAATTAGCAAGCAAGGATCTGAACTAGCCTAGATGCACACTCTGCAAATTTGAGGAGTGCCATCTTGGCCATATGCTTTGCTACTTAGAGCATGGAAAGTATTTGGAAGACTCAGTGCAAGGAAAATATAGGAGAGGGAATTGGTTAAATGGGAGGAGAGAGGTTGAAGAATTAAATGTAGAATCATCCAAATTTGAATAAGAGGAAAGTAAGGAAGAAAAAAAAGCAGGTGAGTCAGTTAGACGGTTAGTTGTAGACTAATCAAGATGGTAGAGATAAAGAAAAGTTGAATTACAGTAGTTATTGGAGATGATTTTGTTTTAAGAACTAGAAAGATTTGTCAGTAAAGTCAAATCAGCTAACTCTCCTCTTATGAAGGTGTGCTTGACTTTATAAGAACAGCCTTACAGTGATTCTGAGCAGAAATGTATGTAGAGTGGTTTTCAAGGAAGAGAAGAGTTTCATGGCCCATTACACTCTGTCCCTGATGTGACAGACATCTGAGCAGGAGCAATGAAACAATGACTTGAGGGAGAAATATCTACTAGGAGACAGGATGTATGACCCCTTTCCATTCAGGATAAACTTTACTGTATGTTCAGCACAGCATAAGGCATCCCAGCTAGCAATGTAAGACTCATCCCAGGAAGTCATTTGAGAAGCCGAGCAAAGATGGCCATGGCCACTGATTATCCCAAACTGCCAAAGCTGGTGTTCTGGTGTTTTAAGGGTTAGTGTACCCAGGTAGAAGTAATGTAAGGAAGATTTTGGTTGTAGAACCTAAAGAAGGCACAAAGAAATAACTTGGATAGTGGGAGTTTTTGGAAGTAAAAAAGTGGTATGGTATGTTGAATGAGGGGAACTCATGTTGGATGTTTGATTATTTATTCCAATTGTTAAGGAAGGAAAAAAAGTGTCTTAACTCCAATGGGACCTTCCCTGGTAAAGCCTAACCAATCCTTGTTGTGTACATTGGAATCTCCTGCATAGATGTGTAGAGAGCAATGCCTTGTGGCGAGAAGTTAAACATTAGAAGAGTTGTAAATAGACAAATTAGAGAGGAAATATTCAAATCATAAGAGCAAAGTTATAGAGGGTACAGAAACTTTTAGCAAGATAGCATCATAGATGATAGACTCGAGATCCATGAGGTGAGTGATAGGAGTTTTTGCATTACAGTGGCATAAACACCTCCTGTAGAACATAAACAATGGTAGATATTAAAGTATTCAATCTGATTGTGTAGTGAAGAAGCAGCCTTGGAGCTTTGGTTTTAGAGATGGGAAGATTAGGAAAAGTAGACAAAAGAAAGTCTAGACTTGAAACCATGAATGTTGCAAAAATGAATAGAGAAAGAGCCATGTCTATGGGGTGGGAAATATGTGTATACAGGTATTTTTGAAGCAATTCAGTTGTTGTTTGCTGATGATACAGTACTGGTTGTGGATTCAAATGAGAAACTGTAAAAGCTGGTTACTGAGTTTGGAAGAGTGTGTGAAAGGAGGAAGTTGAGAGTAAATGAATAAAAGCAAGGTTATTAGACTTAGTAGGGTTGAGAGTCAGGTTAGTTGTGGTGTGAGTTTGAATGGAGAAAAACTGAAGGAATTGAAATGTTTTAGATACCTAGGAGTGGACAATGCAGCAAATGAAACCATGGAAGCAGAAGTGAGTCATATGGTGGCTGAGGCAGTGAAGGGTCTGGCAGCCCTGAAGAGTTTGTAGGGAGACTGCTAACACAGTAGGCAAAAACAGGTTTGTTTGAAGGTATGATTATGGATGAGGCTGCAGAGGAGGGTGGATGTGTTGGAAATGAAATGTTTGAGGACAGTATATGGTGTGAGGTTGTTTGATCAAGTAAGTAATAAAAGGTACGAGAGATGTGTGGTCATAAAAAGACTGTGGTTGACAAAACTGAAGAGGGTGAACTGAAATGGTTTGGACATATGGAGAGAACAGGCGAGGAAAGAACTAAGCATACACATGGCATGGATGCTGTGTAAAAGTCACTGATTGTACACTATTTTATGCTGCAGTATACTGTATATTGCGCTTGTTTTGCCCTTTGCATTATGCTGACAAAACTTCTTTTAAGTTCTCTTGGTACCAGTGATGCTAAGAAGTATGAGCTCATCACCACTGAGGTGAAGATGAATGTGCTCAAATATTATGATAAAAGTGAATGAACAGCTGATATTAAGTGTGCCCTTGGAAGTAGTAAATGTGCTTTATTGGCTATTTGTGTTTGTGCAGAACAGACCAAGGTGAGTGCCAAGAGTGGAACATCTATCAGTGAATCTACGGCCTCTTATTCTCAAAGTTTGATTATGGAGAGAATGGAGTAAATGTTGATGACATGGTAGTTAGTTGTTGATAGGTAGCCACCAACCAGAGAGGTGTATTACCGACACTACCCACCTGGGTATTGATGGGGCTAGTGATGGCTGTATAGTGAGCCAGCACTTCAGTGGTTGTCAGGTTGGCACTCCTTTGATCCAGGTAGCTTTCTTTTCTTTCTGCCTCACCCACACATGGACTGCTGGCATACTGTCCACAAGCATTTAATCTCTCCTTGTCATGCATAACATTTGCCATCACTTAACTCACACAACTCATTATTTGTAACTCAAGATTTTCCTGTGGTGGGCACTGTGCGCTAGCCCTAGCCCTACCTCTTGGCAAAATGGTAAAAGCAATTGATAGAAGCAGTAGGTAGGAATATTAGACAGGAGCATTAGGTAGAAACATCAGGTAAAAGTAGTAGGTAGGAGCATAAGCTGGGAGCATTAAGTAGAAGTAGTAGGTTGGAACATTAGGTCGGTACATTATGTGGAATTAGTTGGTAGGAATGTTAAGTAGGAGCCTCTGAAAATGCTACACTAGAGTTTCCCTTTGTCAGTGGCCTGTTAAGGGTGGAGTACTAAAAGCTACGAAGCTTCACTGTTGTTCAACAGTTATGGAGACTATTTTGCCTTGACCACCCCACTTGAGGGAGTTTCCATAGGGAATAAGCATCAGAGATGTAGATAGATAGATGATCAAATGGATTGAACATCAAATTTGTGAAAATGTCTCCGTCAACATGCTTGCGATACAAGCAATGGCCCGGAGTATGTATGATAACTTGGCTGCGGAATAAGGAGCTGTGAAGACATTTCAAGCAAGTCCTGATTGGTTCATGAGTTTTAGAAAATGCTATAATTACTACAGCATCATGTTGACTGGTGAGGCTGTTTCTGCAGATATTTTTCTGCTGAAAATCTCCCAGGAACATTCAAGACCATTATTCAGGAAGGCAGTATTTCTTCAAGGCAAATTTTTAACATGGATGAGACTGCAGCAGGTTTCAAAGTTATTTTCTGTTTCTGCAAATAGAATCATTTTACAGTATGTATATTATAGTGTTTTATATTTCTTAGTTCATTTATAATGAAGTTCTTCACAAGTATGATATTCAGTATTGTCATTAATAACAAAACACCATAATCTCCATTATTTATGTTATTTTATTTACACGATCATTTTTAAGAATGTAACTATCAAATAAACTTAGAAGTGCCTTTGTAGGCAATGCCTTGTAACTGTGAGGCAGGATCTTAGCATGATGTAGAATATTGTTTAATCTGCACTGGTTCCAACAGAGGGTTTTTAAC
This sequence comes from Panulirus guttatus, assembly GCA_032361385.1. NCBI lineage: Eukaryota > Metazoa > Arthropoda > Malacostraca > Decapoda > Palinuridae > Panulirus > Panulirus guttatus. Next base: position 4,942 of record JAUUDW010009240.1, on the reverse strand, counting down.
CTGGCAGAAGGTTTAATAGGACCTCCCTTTTCTGTAGAAAGAGTGAGAGAAGGTCTGGTTGTGTCTTTAACCAGAGAAGCACCAGGAGTTATAAACCAAAGGTGTTATATCACATATTGGTCAGTCTATGAAAAAGAGAAAATTCTACACTTACTCTTTGCATTTCATATGGTAAGATCTCACAGCTTCTGCCTTTTTTAACAATGCATGTTAAGGAAACACACTGAGCACCTCTAAGTAATAAAGAAGTATTGTAAACAAGTGCAGTTGTCATGATACATATACTTAACATAGGATTCCTTGGCCTCAGTAAGCCCATGCAGTGTGCAGTGCAATAATCTACACTTTGAGCTTCTCTGAAGATGCCTGATGCAGAAAGATGCCATTGTCATTGGATTAGGTAAACAATGATCTGAAGGTCATAAAATGAGAAAAAAAAAACTCAGTAGATCATATAACAGAAGAGAAGCTGCTTAGGTGTCATCTTTCTTGAAAGTGCAAGAATCCCAGCTAGTTACTAGTACCTATCTGTTATAAGTCAGAGGATGGGCACCTTTTTTTTATTTAGAATACAGAATTTCAGCTGCAGAGAAGAAATACATTGGGGGAAAAAAATCAGAATATAGCTCTTGATAACAGTCAATAGAACTACCTGTTGTAGGTGCAGACATTTGCGCTACACTCATTTAGCTTTGATCATTCCCAGGATTAAGCTGAAGTCAAATTAGAAAACCTCAGAGGTGGAGATAAATCACACATATCTCAGCTCTCTGGGTGGAGGTCCTTCCCTAGTAACTTCAAGCCATGGCTGATGCTGTAGTTCATTAACTTAATGAGGTGTTAGATGGCTTTAACCCCCTTAATATCCAAGAGTTATTTTAATGTTTATGGGACAAACTGGCAAAGGAGAGAGATAGAGATTTTCAAGGACGAAAAACCATTTCTCTGCCATAGGCAGAGTCCTTTGAGCATCCATATATTTTCCCAGCCCCTCTTCCTCCTGCATCCTGACAGAAACAGGCCAGAGGACAGTTGCCATTGGGCAGTTAACGATAGTTGTAGCTAACCACATGGAGCTACTTCACCACTGTGCCTTGATGCAACGGGCCTGGGTAGGTCAAAGTATGGCCTTTTATTGTGTATGGTGTAGAAGGAAGTAAATCTTTAAGGATGCACATTATTCTGCATGGTATAACAGTGGTTTAACCATCCACCAAGCACTTGCTCTCTCAGACATCTCCAGGGCTCTGCTTTTGGTAGAGAAAAAGTTTTTAATCCTTCAAAACGTACAATTACTTATACTTTCATAGTTCATAAGTTTTATATGTGTAATTTCTGTCTTAACACTTTCCAATGCTCCTAGTATTGTATTTGATTCTTGAGCATAACTATATTTGATAAAGACAGACATTATATGGAAAATTATTAATTGCTGGATCACTTTTCAGGGGAAGAATACTCTACACGGAGATGTATGATATGTTAAGAAACATGGAACCCCCTTTAGGATTTGGTAACAAGTGCCCATACCGGTTAGCTTATAAGAAGCTTATACGAATGAATATGCCACTAGATGATGAAGGAAAGGTGAGTTGTTGTTGTTTGATCTTAGTTTATGGTTAGAACAATGTAATAAATTTAGTTTCTTATCTGACCATATGCATTTCAACTTGAAGGCAGTTTGCGAATACCTTATATGTGGAATAGATATCACATAACCCATTTTGCATGCTTATTTTTATAATGGATGTTGGGAAAGTTGATAAAATTAGTATTTCATTCATATTTGTAATTTTTCTGTTGCATTTTCTGCTTTTTTTTTATCATTAAAGCAGTTTGTTCTTTACATGTTCACTTTGCTCCTTTCTGAGAGGCATATTAGCATATGAGAGAGCATGAACCGCTTTTTCGCACCCATGAGGATACATCCTCTTTGACTGCAGGTTGAACCTTTTTCCTGTCTCAACAAAAATGATCCAATGATTAGATTTGATAAGACTTTCATGCATTGGATTATTTTTGGAACAAATATTAGTACTCACTTATGATGGGGATACTGAATGTCTGGCAGCATGTTACAGTCTTAGAAGTCAGGTGCCAGAATTTGCCACCGCACTTACGTTGTGGTAATAAGAGTGGACTGATGCAACTTTTGCTCTCTGCTCTTGTGTTTAGTGATATTTTTGCCATTTCTGTTGTGGATGATATTTCCTTCTATACTAGTAACTATTTGCTATGGGTTTAGAAAGGTGTCTCAGAAAGAAAAAGCCTGTATTCTTGCTTGGAAGCAAGAAAATGTGTCTACAAGTGAGATTTCAAGACATACTGGCAGAGCTAAGTTCACCATCCAGACACTAGTTTTCTTCCTTCTAACATCATCCCTCTCCGAAAAGCTGGATCTGATCAACCTAGAAAGTCCAGTTGGGTGACAGATAACCTGATGAAGTATGAGGCATTGAAAAAAGTGTAATTGCAGCTGATGGAATGTCTGATCACTTCATGCTGGATGCTAGGATGAAAATTTGTGGAAGTTTTAGATAATAAGTTACACAGAGGAAATGATATGGGTGAGAAGAGGATGGTGAAAGTGAGTGAGCTTGGTATTGTGGGAGAAGATACCATGAGAGACTGTGAGATGATTGGCAAAATGTGTAAGTGAATGAAGCTAGGGGAGTTGTTGAGGATTGGGAGGTGTGCAAGACAAGGATGTGGTACATGGATGGAAGGATGTGAGCAAAAGAGAAAAAGGAGCGAGTTGTGGGATGAGGAAGTAGAGTGATAGTGAAACATAAGAGAGCAGGCATGTGATTGGGAGATGTACGGGAGAAAGTGTTAGGAGTTTAAAAGGAAGGTGAAGGGACTGAAAAAGAGGGCAGATGAGAATTAGGGAGAGAGAGTATCAGCAGACTTAAGGGAGAATAAGAAAATGTGCAGGAAGGAGGTTTATAGTGTGAGATGAGCAAGAGAACAAATGGGAGCAGCAGTGAAGAGAGCAGATGGGGAAGTGGTTACACGTAAAGAAGAGGTGAAGAGGAGAGGGAGCTAGCATTTTGAGGGACTATTGGGTAGCAAATGTAGGGTGTTTAGGTTAGGAAGTATGCAAAATAAAAGTCTGATGGCAAGTGGTTTGGTGAAAAGGGAAGAGTTGGTGAAGACTGTGTCTATGATGAAGTGTGGCGAGGCAGCTGAAGTGGATGGGATTGCAGTTGAATTTCTCAGGATAGGAGTTAACTGTTTTGTTCATTTGGTTAGTTAGAATTTTTGATGTATATATGGCTCATGTTGAGGTGCCTGAGGATTGGTAGAATGCCTTTGTAATGCCACTGTATAAAGGCAAGGGAATAAAATAGTGAATGTTCAAATTACAGAGGTATAAGTTTATTGAATGTATCTTATAAGTTATATAGGAGTGGTGATTGACAGGGCAGTGGCATCAGATTGGGAGGAACACTGTGACTTCAGGAGTGGTAGAGGATGCTTTGAAGGATCTGTGTGAGAAATACTTTGAGAAACAGAAGGACTTGAATGTGGCAGTTATGGATCCAATCTCCATATCCAATTTAGTTTTCCCTTTCTCCTTGTCTCCTCAACTAATGAAATGTATAACCTCTTTCTCAGCCTCTCCTTATTCTCTCAATATTTCCAAACCATTTCAGGATATCGTCTTCGTCTTCCTCATCCATATTTTCCTTATATCTTATTACTAAATGCCGTCTTACCCTATTATTCCTTACTTAATAAACCCTCTTCACACCACATATTGTCCTCAAGCATTTCATTTCCAACACTTCTACCCTCTTAAGTACATCCTCATCTATAGCCCATGTGTTGCATCCATACAACATCGTTGGGACTACTTATACCTTCAAACATACTCATTTTCCTGCTTCCTGGGTAATGACCTCTCTGTTTGCTTATTCCTCAATGCTCTCAAGACCTTTGCCTCCTGACCCACACTATGACATACTTATGCTTCTGTGGATCCATTTACTGCCATGCTCACCCCCAGGTATGTAAAACACTTCATGTACTCCAATTTTTCGCAATTGAAACTTGCTCCTTGTCTAACCAGTCTTTTTGCTCAGCTAAACATGATAACCTTGCTTTTATTCACATTTACTCTCAATGCTCTCCTTTCACACAGTCTCCCAAACTCAGACACTAACATCTACAGTTTGTCACTCGAATCTGCCACCAGAGCTGTCACCAGCAAATAACAACTGACTCGCTTCCCAGGCCCTCCCTCTTCTCACCCTTAAGAGACTGCATTTTTGCCCTTCTCTCCTTACAAACTGCATTCCTGCCCCATTCTCCTTACAAACTGCATACCTGCCCTTCTTTTTAAGACCATTGCATTTGCCTCCTTCACCAACCCACCATAAACAAATACAATAGCCTTGTTGACATAACATGCTCCTGCCATAGACCCACCTTTACCTACAACCACTCACCATCTTCTCTACCTACTCACACACATGCCTTACTTTCTTGATAAGAACCCCTCATTGCTTCTTATAACTCTCCTCCCACACCATATATTCATAACAATTTCTACAAAGCATCTCTATCAACCCTACCATGTGCTTTTTTCAGATCCATGAATGCCACATACAAATCGTCCTGTTTCTCTTAGTATTTCTCACATACATTCTTCAAAGCAAAGACCTGATTCAGACATTCTTTACCAATCCTGAAACAACATTGTTTCACCCCAGCCTGAAGCTCTGTGGTGCTATCGTGGTGTCAGGGTGTTGTGATGGGATTGTGAGGCCATCTGCATTAGAAAAGACCTTCATGTTGAGATTTGCCTGAGGTAATGGGAGGTTGTGTAGGACGAGATATATAGGAAGAAATTTTCCATGGGGAACTCCATAATAGAATTTGAATATTTTAGAGGGGAAGCCATTGTGAGTGACTCTGACATGACAGCCAGTTATGAAGT
>JAUUDW010009230.1:0-10236 GCA_032361385.1 Panulirus guttatus | reverse complement strand
CAAATTTGGAGATCTTAGATATGAGAGCGAGTTCTAGGTCATTAATGAATATCATGAAAAGAATGGGGCCTAGGACCGACCCCTGAGGCGCACCACTCGTCATTCTAGCCAATCTGAGACTTCGCCGTTTAATACCACACGCTGCTTTCTTCCGGTAAGCCAGTCTCTGATCCATGTACAGAATTCTTCACCGATTCCGTGTACTTTGAGTTTACGTAAAAGTCTCTTGTGAGGTACTTTATCGAAAGCCTTTTGGAAATCTAAATATACTATATCACACGGTACTTTTTCGTCCCAATTCTGATAGATAACATCAAAAAATTCCAGTAAAGTTGTCAGGCAGGATCTTCTATTGCGAAAACTGTTTTGGTTGTCGGACATAATTTTGTGATCCTTTAGAAAAGTGACAATTTTATCTCGCATTATTTTTTCATCATTCTACCTAACACTGACATAAGGTTAATTGGGCGGTAGCTCAAGGAACACTTTTTGTCTCCTTTTCTTATATGTAGGAGTAATATTTGCTTTCCAGTAAGTTGGCACCTGACCATCCGACAGAGATTTGTTGAATACTTTTAATAAGGAGCGTATCAACTGTCTCCTGACCTCCTTTAAAAATCTTGAAGCTAAGTTATCTGAGCCGTTGGATTTGTTAGGATTAAATTGGTCCAGGTATATAAATATTTAGGAGTTCTTTATTTTTCTAAACTTCAACTCTTCTCCATCAGATCCTTGAAACATTTTCATTGGCTGCGGTATTCGAGATATTTCTTCAATTGTGAATACAGAGTTAAAAGAATGATTTAGTATCCAGTAGACATTTCCTTGTCGTCAGTAGTTAGTGTGTCATGTTCGTTTCGTAATGGTCCAATTCCTTCTTTTACTGTCTTCCTTTGTCTTATATATTTGAAGAATTCCTAAAGGTTATTCCTAACTTTCAAGGAAATTCTTTTTTCTTCGTCGCCAGGCAAAGCTTGTGATGGTTGGAAATTGAAAGCACGGAACGTTGATATGAATTTCTTATGTTTCTCCTTTTGGCAAATTAGTCCTTCTGTTCTCGTATTCATCATTGATGGTCTTGAAATGTTGCAAGTTCTCTTCGTAATTCGTGGAATGTTTATTTTTTTAAATCTCGAGTAGTGTGTTTTTAGAATTATTCCACATTTTCTCCATTGTGCGAAAGTCAAGAAATTTTGTCTAATTGGTAATGCGAATTTTGTGATTAATGCTTTCAAAATATGTTCATCTGTAATCTGGGACCATGATTTTGTTGTTATTTATTTCATAATCTAAATATATCTCTAACCTAATCAAACTGTGATCGCTGTTTGACAAACTCTCGCCTACTTTGCAAGAGTTAATTAAGTTTGTGCAGGTGGTGAGGCCAAGATCAAGAATGTTTCTACCTTTAGTTACTTTTTAATTTGCTTTTTGATTAACTGTTCTAGAAGAGCGTCTTCAATCAGTTCTGTTAGTCTCGTTCCTTTTCGGTCACCTGTCAACGTGTTCCAGTTCATGTTTGACTGTTGAAGTTTCCTACTGTTATAGCCTCTTTACTGTTTGCTATAGTTTTAATTTCATTGTATAGCATCTTACCGTCGTCTTCATTTTGCTTAAGAGGTCTGTAAATAACGCCAAGCCGTAGTTTACGTATGAACTTGTCGGTAATGTCAATATAAAAAGTCGTAAGTATATGTTTCTACATTGCTTATCTTAATAGCACTTAGATTGTTATCAACGTAGACCAAAACTCCACCACCTACCCTGTGAAGGTGATCTTTCGTAAATAGTTTGTATCCGGGTATTGCTAACTCGGCGATTAAGTGTTTATTCTCAGAGTTTACCCATGTTTCTGATATTGTAATAATGTTCGGTTTTTCAGTCACTGCATAGGAAATAAGTTCAATGCGTTCCGTAATGATGCTCGGGGCATCTATGTACATTAAACTTATTTTCCTTGTAATTTATTTCTGGACTGAATTTGCATTTTCTTTTTTTTACCGTTGGTATGGGTGTTTCTATTATCACAGTTAATGTCGGCGTGTGCAGCAGCGGGAGAGTGACGGTTCTCCTGTTTTCGGTTCGTGGCATTACTCTAACCCTCTTCGCACTGAACCCTTCCAGCCTTGGTCCTAACAGTTACCTGAGAATTGAACTTAGCTGTCCGCTACTCATAGTGGCTGAGTTCTCTCCAACTGGCCCTACTTGACCTTTCTTTGCTAATTTTTCTACCTGTGAGGTTGCCCATCCATCTTCTACCGCTACCTTTATAGTGTTCAAACTGAACGCCTTGTTCCTCAGATCCCTTTCACACTTAGCTTCCCCCCGCAACGATCCACCTCCCACAGCTACCCCCTCAACCTCCATCACTCTCCTAGTTCCTTCGTTGGCTCTACCGTGATTTGCTCTCCTGAGCAGTTTAACTCTATCGAAAAAAGGCCTAATGTTCTCATCTCATACTCTGCCAAGGCAAGCTTTCCCTTTTCTATTTAAGTGAAGACCATCCTTAGCGTACTAAGATCTATCATGACTTAAATGGTCACACAGGTCTATACTAAACACACTATCCTCCTCCCTATAGAGAGCTTCGATTCTTCTGTTTGTCCCCAGCATTCTACTGAGTGTGCGAAAATCTACGTCATACCTTGGCAGCATCCTACGCCTTTCTCTAAACTTGGTGATAAGTTTCCTATACTTCGCTAGTATTTCTTCCGATCTCCCATTAACTACATTGTTCGTCCCACCTGAACGACAAAAATCACATCCTCAGGATTATATGCGACTACGTCGTCAAACTTACCTAGGACGTGTTCTATCCTAGCCCCCGAATAACAGAGGTCCTTCCTATTTCTACCCTTCGCACAACACTCCTCCTGATGTCTGACTATAGAATACCCTATCACGGTGACGCTACTATCATTCTGTACTTCATCACCTAGTGCGCTAAACCTATTGTGAGTGGAGAGTTCGTTGCTAGTTGGTTCCTCGGTAATGCGGCGACAAGTTTTCCTCGCAGGAAGAAGTACCTTCCAACTTCGTCTCAACGGTTTTTATCCTGCTATCTAAGCGATCTACCCTAGATGATATACCTGTGTCTGTTTTCTGTATTGCAACCGCTTTCGCCGCCAAGAACCAAGCTTCTTCTTCCCACCCTTTCATCCTAATATCTAATTTCTCCACGTCTTCGCTGTTTTTCTTAACACCTACCGAAAGCCTATCGAATACGTCGCAGAACAAAGAAGAAGTGTACTCGACTTCTTCGCAGGGTTAGAGAAGGTAAATTAACACGACCAAGTGTGGGCTAAGAGGAGCCGGGAAAGTGATTGTAAAAGTTGTCAGTCAAAAATCTAATCAAAGACGCTGAAGACAGTATAAAAAAGAAAATGCTGAAGGGATTCAGAAGGGATGTAACCAGATGAAAAATAAAGTCCATTGAATGGAAAGCACCAGATAAAACAGTCAAGAGGGGTCTTTTCAAAATGTCCTTGAAATAAAACAACAAAAGAAAATGCCCATAACAGAGAAATCAGATACTTGTAACAGAGGCGAGGGAACAGGAGCAACTTCAAGGCCTGTTGAGCAGAAACTGGAGTCGCTAACACAGAGGAAAAGAGACCTGGGTATTTTGAAACGGAGTTCTTTTTTATGTAGCTGAGATGGCACGGGCAGCTGAGACCCTAATCAAGGCCATCCCATTAACGTTATATATGGAAAATTATAAAATCGATCTATGGAAAGAATATTATACATTGTTACTGACAGAATAATCAGGGAGTGATATGGTTTCTTAGACGGAAGGTTTGAAAATGTGCAGAGTATTCCAGATCGGTGCTGGTTGATATAAACTTAGATTTAGGGATGAAACCAGAGACATAAATACTGATGCGTTACTACAGGCATTAAGTGACATGTAGGTTGAACCACAATTAAGAACATTGAAGCAGGAAGCAAACAGGCGTAGACTGTTGATGTTCAGACTAAAAGAAAATCATGTTGCAGCCAAAAAGGAAAACAAGTAGATATCTTTTAACAACTTCTAGAGGCTATCAGTATGTCAGATTTCATTTCTAAGATAAAAATTTCGATAGAAAATAACTGGGAGATATTGTCAAGATATTATAAAATGAACTGCAATGACTATGATGAGTATAAGGTTATGCAGTCAGGATGGACTAAAGCAGGCGAGTGAACCTTCGAGTATGGAGGAATTCAGCAGGTGCTCATCAGAGGTGGTGGACCACGGGAAGAAAGAGAGAAAAGTAAAGAACGCATCCAGAAGACAAATACAGTCAGAAGACAAATATATTCAGATGACAGAAAGAGGCTAGAGGACGGAAAAGCACTGACAATACCCCAAGAACTACAAGCACTGGGCTCTTGTTATTCATCCTCTTATGCTACTGCCTTCCTAACCACAAGCGGTCAAGTGCAGACACCTGTGGTGTGGTAAGCTGGGAGCTGGGTTGGTTGACAAGTGTGGGTGGCAAAGGGTGGGTGGTACTGACTAGGGCTGGTACTACCGCCCAAATATCAGGGATCGGACTGGGAGACAAGATGATGGCGATCCAATGAACCAGTACTGCGGAGTCTAACACGTTCCCCTCCCTAGCCCAGATTTATGTTCTCTCTCTCTCTCTCTCTCTCTCTCTCTCTCTCTCTCTCTCTCTCTCTCTCTCTCTCTCTCTCTCTCTCTCTCTCTCAGACTCTTCAACATATAGGTTCTTGGTATCCAGTCCAAAATCTCACACTATCTCCATTTTTCACAAAACACTAGAAAACACAAAAGAATTATTGGAGCGTTGGTGTGCTACGTTGTGGTAACACTGGAGTGTTGATGTGATACGTGATGATAAAACTGTAGTGTCGGTGTGCTATGTGTTGGGAACACTGGAGTGTTGGTGTGATACGTGGTGATAAAACTGTAGTGTTGGTGTGTTACGTGGTGGTAACACTGGAGTGTTGGTGTGATACGTGATGATAAAACTGTAGTGTCGGTGTGTTATGTGTTGGTAACATTGGAGTGTTGATGTGCTACGTTGTGGTAACAATGGAGTGTTAATGTGCTACGTGGTGGTAACACTGGAATGTTGGTGTGCTACGTGGTGGTAACACAGGAGTGTTGGTGTGCTACGTGGTGGTAACACTGGAGTATTGGTGTGGTACGTGGTGGTAACACTGGAGTGTTGGTGTGCTACGTGATGATAGAACTGGAGCGTTAGTGTGCTATGTGGTGTTAAAACTGGAGTGTTGGTGTGCTGCGTGATGGCAACACTGGAGTGCTGTGTGCTGCTTGGTGGTAACACTGGAGTGTTAGTATACTACGTAGTGGGAACACTAGGGTGTTGGTGTGCTACGTGATCGTAAAACTAGAGTGCTAGTGTGCAATGTGGTGATAACACTAGAGTGTTGGTGTGCTACATGGTGATGATACTGATGTGTTGATGTGCTGCGTGGTAATAACACTGGGGTGTTGGCGTGCTATGTGGTGATAGCACTCTAGTGTTGGTGTGCTACGTAGTGGTAACACTGGAGTGTTGGTGTTGTTCATGATGAGAACACTGGAGTGTTGGTGTGCTACGTAATAGTAACGCTGGAGTGTTGGTGTGTTACATAATGGTAACACTGAAGTGGTGGCGTGCTACGTGATGATAAAACTGTAGTGTTGGTGTGCTATGTGTTGGTGACACTGGAGTGTTGGTGTGATACGTGGTGATAAAACTGTAGTGTTGGTGTGCTACGTGTTGGTAACACTGGAGTGTTGGTGTGCGACGTGGTAATAGCAACTGTAGTGCTGGCGTGCTACGTGGTGATAACATTGGAGTTTTGGTGTGCTACGTGGTGGCAACACGTTGTGAGCAAGTGAAGGAGTGAGAGGCCAGAGTAGCAAAAAATTGGCTGTTATTGTTCGTAGGATCACAAATGCTGTTACAGAAACAAGACTTTATTACTGACATTCTCTGAATATTCTGTTGGATATTTAACAAGTGACACTTTTAGGTCACCAGACTAATCGCAAATGCTACAGAGACTGAGCAATAACACAGTATAAGGAGATTCATTTCTAACTATTGATGTTATGGACTGTAACAGTTTCACGTTTGGTAAATGAAAATTAGGGTGATGGTAACATGATGACTCTCGCAGTCGTGACCTGTGTCCAGTGGTTCAACTCACTAGTGTGGGTGGGACTCATGACAGAAGACAGGTGTGTACTGTGCTGACTCGCCGGGTGCGATGCTCATGGGACAAGTCAAGTTCCTTGATTCAGGCAGGATGGTCTGAGACACACCGTCACCCGCCATAATTCCTTAACTATTGATAATTGTGACATCACCTTTACTTCACTCTACCTCTCGTTTTCTTCTTGTCCCCTCATTCCACCTCTTCGAAGGCTCCCACATCATGGAAAGATTTCTCCTACTCGATCCATGTAACCAGTACCTGTTTCCTGATACAATCAAATATAAAAAACAATTTTCACTATAAGAGGTAATTGTCTTAAACTTTCATGGTTCTGGTGACATTGCCAACATGCTGAAGTATCATCAGTACATAGATCCTACACCCCAGCTGGTTAATATCTTAGGCTGGTGTACTCCTTAGCTGTTGCAACCTTTAGATGATTTCCTTCTTAGATGGTGTACTTCCTCAGTTGGTATATTGCTTTAGCTAATGTATCTCCTCAGCTGACTGGTATCCAACCTAGGCTGGTATACTTCATTTCAGGCTGAAATACCAGATCAGACTGAATCACATCACATTATCAAACACCGAGTTTCATGTGTTGCTCTCCTGAGGTAAAAGAAATGGAGTTTGTAATCCAAGATGTCAATTGGTAATCATCCAATCGGCCGTAGGACAACGCGTCAAGCTGACGGACCGTCGCTTAAAGTGCTGTGACGGGGCTTTTTAAGACAACTGTGAACGGTATGTGGATGGTACGTGATGTGCCGCGCCATCCCGAACGCCACACTGAGTTGTAGTGACTCGCATGTTCCTGCTTCTGATGGAGGAACCTCTTGGGCGCGGGCCATCTTCACCCTCAGCCGGAGGACTCCCTCACACACGGACCTTCAGTAGAGCCTTTCTTTAGAAAGTCGGTTCTTCGTCCATGGACTGAAATTATCATCGTCCAGAAAGTCTTCCTTACATAGAAGGCTTCCTCACTCTATCCCAAGCGAGATCTTTCATCACATGGTAGGACGCGTGTCGTAATTCTTTCCCCTGTTGTGACAACACCAGACGAGTGTCTAACTGAATTCATAAATCAAAGGAAAAGCCTCATTGTTGTATAATGCTTCAATAACATGCGAGTCGGTGGAGTCACTGGAGCCGAGCTTTCCACAACATGTTCTGTGTAAATGAACCGCAAGACATTCAGCAAGTTTCCTCTGTATCGCATAAACTCAGGAGGCTACAGAGTTGGTTCTGTGGTCACTGCACAGATCACGAGAGACTGGCACAAGGGCCATGCTAGAGTCTGACTGGCAGCTACACACAAGAGGCCTCATCCAAGAGCCATGAATAGATCTATGTCACAGCCAGACTGGTTAAACATTGAGCAGGATGATAAATCTATATAAGGTTACAGAAAATTGTTAATAAGCAATGCAGTACATTCCTTACACTAATCTGAAGAGATGATTTCGCTAGCAATGTAAATCCTAAATATATAGTTTGCCATGTACAGGAGTAATGTTATAGAATAAGTCTACAGAAGATACCCTTGACACACTGTAGACTACAGTAGATATCCTTGACACATATAAAACTATAGGAGATACCTTTGTCAAACTGTAGTCTACAAAAATCGCTAACTTTATATAAGTTTGTCTGTAGGAGATAAAAAAGAAAGTTGATATGAAGAGTTACTGTAGGTGGTCTTCCTTCAGCAATCTGCCGTGCTGACGTTCACTAGGCCACAAGCGCCTCACAGCTGCCCACAACACTTGATAAGGAACCGTTATTGGTAGGAAAGACGCTTCATCAGCCAAGCTTTAGTTATCGAACACACCTGTTTTCAAGAATTGCAGAATCCTCTGGAACTGAAACTGTCTGTCCTTAATCCAGTGTATGCGGTAACTCCAAACGCGGGCTGTCTTCCCATCGTATTGCAACAGTTCCCGCCACTCCACCTTAATTTGCTTACATGTAATGCATAGTCTAGTCAGACGACTATTTCTCATTACGGCTTAGGATTCTTGCTCTATTGTGACGATACCACTGTCGTCTTATTACCCCTTACAAACTTGACGCATGACTGACTATAGTTACCTAACGATGGCGCTGCGTAAGACTCCACTCTCATTCGTGTTTACCACTACCCTGAACACCTTATGAATCAGTCTCATCCCTCATATCGCCTTTCCCTACCTCATGGTTCTCTCACAACTGAACTGTTCCAGTCTCCACCGCCCTCCTCCTCACCCCTCTAGGGTGTCACTGATACAGGGAGTGTTTTGCCGTTTTCTTCTCGTCCTTGTGTTTGTCTGCAGTCAGCTGAGCCAAGACGTCCTTGGTGTCCCTGTGGCCCGGGATGTCGACTTTCTTCTTCTGTTCCTGCATGAAGCTTGGTTCGTCGCCAAGCTTGGGGCAGTCCTCACCCATGCTGGGGTCCGCAGCCACCTGCAGGGATGAAGCCGTTGTTACTGGATCAGTTATATTCCAAACCACGCACGCACACACACACACAAACACACACACACACACATACATGATTGTAAACCTCTCTCCTCGCAATGCACAGATAGATAATTACGCATGCAAAGAACTGGGGAAACCAAAGCTGATACTTCTGGGGAAGCAGAAACAAAATTTACTAAAGCGACAAGGTATGACCAGATCTCTCTGGAGGGACACTTTCTATCGTGGAAGGAAGAACCAGACTGGGGATTGGCCGTCTTAGAAAAGGACAACGTAAAGATTTAAGACATACCGGTGGATGATCCATTTAATCAGTACATCATGAAAAAAATAAGAATAGTAAAAACTTGTATCCTGAAGCTCATAATCTAAAATCCTCCAAAGAATTTCAGAGAACCACAAAAACGTTTTAAGGAAAGTAATGAAGATGTGATCAGAACGATGTGGGAAGCGGCGAGATACAGACATCTTGGAGACAGTAAAATCTAGATGATCAGAAATTTTAACGATATACGAAAAAACTGGACTAGCAGTAATTGAATTATAAGAGAGATAGAAAGTCATGGAGACACAAATTCGTAGAGTAAATACAGGAGTTTTTGTAAGAACGTGTCCTTGAGCACACTGGTATAAGGAGCTGATTTACCATCATATTAGGGCTCATGTTTAGGCATAATATCGTGGAAATAAAATGACATCAATTAATGTGATAAACCATTTAAAAGAATAATGATTTTGCAATCTGAAACTGACCAGACTGTAACTGAAAACATGAATATAATCTTGGAAATGGACTTTCATGGTCCATACGCAGGCGAAACCCAGCCATGGCCAACTTGGAAGAAAGAGAGAATGAAAAACAATTATATAAAAACGAATGTAAAAGAAATTAATCTGAGATCCATATGAGTTTGAAGACCATTCTTTTAAAGGTGGAAAGGCCAGTGGAAGTGGAAGAGACATAAAGAAGGAGACGAATTCCACAGAATTGTTTTCTGGGGAAAGGAGGTATCATAATAGCCATTCCTCGTGTAGTTGATTTCCACATGAAAACTACTGGAAGCAAGCGTTGCACGCCGTGGACCTAGGCTTTTGTGGCTGGGAAACATGCAGACATTTTACAAGACCAGTGACCATAAATGATACCTATGGAGGAGAGAGAGGACAGCAACGTCACGGTAAAGGAAATGGGCTGTCTAAAGAAAAGAGATAGAAGGAGAGTTAACATGGAAAGCTCTTGACTCTGGACAAGAGAGATGAAGAGGAAGAACCACTCCAGAGACGTGGACACATCTGGAAGCAACATCTTACATTTTCTTCCTCAGATGCGATTACATCGACATGAAAAGTATGTATTGCACTGTAAGTGAAAATGGTTTTACTGGGAGCAGGATTGGGAGGGAAATGAAAGGTGGTCTGCCGCACGTAAGTGGGGTATTAGGCCTCTTTTGGCATGCTTTAAGTTGCCCCTGTTATTATGACGCGGCTTTCCCGGTAACCGTATCACAGGCGGAGAGATGGTTGCACAAAAGGGAAGTGTGTCTAAACAAAAGGAAAGAACCAACAAAATGGGATACAGCTCTCTCTCTCTCT
>JAUUDW010009219.1:0-10237 GCA_032361385.1 Panulirus guttatus | reverse complement strand
CTGGGAGTCATCAAAGATGTAGTAACTTCTTAACTCCTCCAGATGGGTATTTATGCGAGAAAGGCGACTCCTTTAGACAGATATTTAAGCATCAAGTCCCAAACCTCTATTTCAGGGCCCAGCTGAGTCTAGGTGTTTGCAATAATTTCTCCCCAAAGTCATCTTCCACCCATGCCAACAAGAGCAAATTTTTGTGAATTTTCTAGGATGGAATCTGAGTGGCTTTTACCTAGATGTACATATAAGACCAGGTAGATGAGTTTGATTCACTTGACAATGGTTATCTGTCTTCAGATTATATGGAGAGCAATTTTATGAAAACTAGCTCTTCCAGCATTGAAAGTTGATCAAGATGAGGCAGGAGGTGTTTCTAGCAAAATTGGAGGCAGTGCTGCTAGCACTCAGCAGAGCACCTGACTGGTAATTGCGCTGGTATAAAAAAAATTCAATGAATCATGCTGATTATAACAAGAAAAGATTTACCATAAAAGAGAAAACATAATAATAATCAGTAATAAATTTTCTGATGTACGTAAAATATACAAAAAGCACGCCTAGTTACAACGAACTTGACACTCAAGCCTTTGTGCACTTTTGAACATATTGTGCTGAAACATCTACAAAACTTTTACACATTAACCAAATGAAGAAGTGGATGGAATGTGTGGTGCTTCTCAAGTGATTTTTTTTTCTTTTCTCTGTTATATGTACATCTTAGAAACTGTAAGGTTACAAACATCTTTCAAACAACTTGAAAAACAAATCCTCATGGATGAAATGGAAACCTTAGTGAGGACTTAAAGGCATATTGTTCATGGGCTTTCCTTACATCCCACAGCTATATTTTGACATTTGTATGGCTGCTGAGTGTCACCTTGGTCACTGTAAGTGCTTATTTTCAAGACTACCACTCTCTGGAAGCAATACTGAACTGGAAATACGTATATGAATAAAAGTAAATGTGATTATATGTAAATGATTTACATAGAGCTAAACTAGTATTATACCAAGGATACAAAAAACACACATAAAAACTGCTCACTAACATTATCCACACTGAAAAATATTCAGTAAGAGTATACTTTAGCCCTACATTGAAGCTAGCTTTTAAAAATGGCTACTTATGATTCAGGTGCTCTGTATAGCTAATATGGTTATACAAATAACTGTGTAACATGTTTTGGATAATTATACCTTACTGAATGATATTAAATAAGTAAGTTAGCAGTATACCAGGGAAAATATGGGGTTAATTTTAGTAAAATCAGGTACCAGTGCCATTAATACACTTGTAAAAATTCAAAAGAACCTATGAAATCCTAACCTAACCTCCCTAGCTTACTCTAAATTTTCAATATTTTAGTCAAAGTTTATGTCACATCCATACAAATGCACCAACAACAAGGCACTGGATGTTAACAAAATTGAGCAGCCACAAAATCCCTAGTAGCACATGAATATGATGTTCGTACATCTCTTCTATAATTATCGCTAATATGTGAGATTTATAAAGGTTCTGCTGATATTTTAAAACTCCACTGCCTACCTCTACATCGATGAACCTCAAACTTTCCCTGATTACAGCTCCAAATCATGCCCAACAAGTATATCTGTAATCACAATACCTAAGAAGCCATTTCCCAAAGTTAGTTTCGATGCCAAGTTAAAACAGACTTACACCCAATATCCAATATCGTTCATTGACATATAATACGAAAATTTCTTTGCAAAGATTGTTAACGTAGCTACCAGTTTAGGGGCACCACTGAAATAACATAAATATAGATTTGGAAGATATGCACATCAACGAACTCTCTACACTTAGAGGAAATTATTCAAATTGCAGAGACAGGATATAGTACGCTGCACTATATGCTACAATGATAGATAATGACAGCGGAAGCTAAGATGATCCAGAATTATATGGGGGTAAAGATAACGGAAACATTTCAAAACTCATGAGAATCTTTGAAAACCTCACCTAACTTTCCTCAGAAACCTATATTTACAATATTTACGGTAGGAACTGAAAAAAGTATGAATGTCACACTATTACTTGCATCCAGTTGTTGGGTATTTTCAAAGTTGTGTTAAGTGTTCACTGATTATGTTTACTTTGTACAACTGCACACAAAGAATATACAGTATAGAAGAAGGGAGATGTAGACAATATTTTTGGTATACTTTAAGTATGATACTAATTCAGGTAAATTTTGGCCCCTTATGTTAGGATATGTTAAGTTTACGTAGGATCAGTTGATTACTATTAACAGTGCTTCACGTAATATTCCCTCAAATTTACCGGACCTCCATAATGCTCTTACATTACTTTTCATAAAGATAACAATCATGTGACAAATCATGCTCCTCTGGTCAAAATCATCAATATTAAATTTGTAAAGTCTATTAAAATGCTTTATATCTGAATCCATATATCATAATGGAGTTACCCCCAAACCAGAACTTTACCTGAATATCATTGTTGCGCATGATTACAATGAGAGATTAAATGCCAATAAATGAAGCTTGAATGAACAGACACTTAGGGGTGGATACGGCTGGGACGAACCAAGTGACGAAATTATAAAAATCCTAACAGGACAAAAATGTTTCAATAGCTACTTAACAGTAGAGGAAGTTCAGGGAAAGGTGACCCCGTTTATAAGTAAGAAATTACTTACAAGGTTAAAGCAACATTATCACTTAATACTGAGCCACTCCTCATAATTCTGACGAGATAATACAAAACATCCACCGACGTTATATTACTAAAATAACCATCTCAAGGCTGAGACACACCTCATTGGGCTATATTCAGGTGCAAACACACAGTCGTATATGAATATTTTCTCCATTAACAGTCTCGACATGTACACTAAAATACGAGACCCTAGGGTTGCTCACCTCAGACATCGTTGCAGTCACTTACTGGTCACCCAAGGGTCTCAAAACACGCCAATTGTCTGTCCCGGGAGGTCAAACAAGGCCAATCTGCCCCAAGTGGGTTGGGTCACCAACTTCTCTTCCTGAATCTTCGTTTCCTGGGTCAAATTTCTTAAGACTTGTTAACCTCTCTGACAACCACCCGTTCCGCGTGCACTTAAAATTTAGACGTTAAAACAACAGAGTTTCCCCCTCACTTGTCAAGGATAGACAAGAGTCACGTGAATGACGAAATACTGATGAAAATATTACAGAACTACGTGTTTGTTTACCACGCCAGACGCCATCTTGAATAATATTAAGGATCTCACGTATAATTAAATGTATTTTTACACCATGTTGAAGGTGATAACAAATTGATAAGAATTCCCGATTCTGCCTATTAATTTGCATCACGCAGTGTTATTTATTCCTGCAATGGAAATATTAGCTCCATAGTATTCAACCTGGTCTCGTGACTGAATAATAAGGCTGCCTTTTCTTTTGAGAATATTATCAAATATTTAGGAAGCTATTAATCGTGTTCTATTGCCAGTGACAGATAAACGCGACATATCATCTCTTGATTTAATAAACACATATGAATTGTCATGGGGCTTTGCTATTAAACTTGCATAGACTGTAACCAAGAATTTATTTCTGACCTCACAAACTATTCTGTCCTCATATTTTTTCCTTCCTCACTATCTTTACCCCTCATTATTTGCCCCCAATACCCTTGGACGAGACTGTAACATGATTATCTCCGAAGCCAGACACATATACGTGCATTTGTAACACAGTTATTCAAGTTAGATGGTCACTGGTTCTCTGAGAACATGTTAAAGTTGAAGCTTTGGCAGCTGAACTTGCATTAGAGAGATAGAGAGAGAGAGAGGTTGGTAAAGACAATATTGTGCGGTTGACTGTTGAACACAGTATATAATGGTCCTCTTTTGAACGCAAAATATAACTGTCAAATGTTGAACACTACATTGGATTGTCCACTGTTGAACACATAATGAGAATGGCATCTGTTGAACTCAATGTAAAGATGAGTATTGAACTCATTAATGGATTGTCAACTGTTGAACAACAATTTTAGGCTGTTAGACAGAAGTTGGGCATTAAAATGAATCTGGAGAGGACAAGGTAATCATTTTGAAGGAAGTAGAATGAAATATACCAAGTCAAACCTGTGTATGGAGAAGGTGGCATAATTAGTAGATGTCATTATTGCTGAATTAATTCTAGATTACAGGTATTCTTAATTTTTTTAGCATCTGCAGAATCTTTGTATATATTATTCATATGAATGTATGGTCAACTCAAAGCCTGAAAGAATTGGCAAAACATTTCGTGGTAAGATACCCGAAATTTTCAGCCTTTGAAAAGACTGTAAGGTATAAAATAATATTATTTAAAGTTACAAGTATCTTTCGTCTGGGGTCTGACAGAGGTACATGTCAAATTAAGGGATGTATTGATATGGTCACGAGATTTCATTCAGTCCAAAAAGTATTTTCGTTAAACTTTTTGAAGCCCTTTTTTTTATATGTAAAAAGTGTTCTAATCTGTGTATCTTCCAGACAATCTACTTTAACTAGTTCTAAGTAAAAAGTCTTTTTCCTTTAGTAATCAATTTAGAATCAATGCATTGTGTTTTTTACAGCATCAAAGTGAAAACGACAATTTTTTTGACGTTTCCTTTTTCTGATTTTGTCCATAAATACTTTTATTCGTCATAATATGTCTTAAAGATAACAGTCCCAGTCACCAATTAACTGACAATAAGTATCTTCATTTTCAAATAAGCATAATCCACTTGTAAATCATTTACAGCGTTTACTGGCCTTCCCAGAGAACTCCCTCATTCCGGATATCTCAGACTTTCACATCAGTGTAGCGCAAAAATATCCGAAATAACGAAAAAAATACATATAAATTCGTCGAGAATGTACTTGTGTGTGAGAAGGAACCTGTAAATTTTGAGTACGCTACTGCGTATAGGAAGAATATGGTGGAAGAGCAAAATAATTCAGTTTTAGTCACCTCAACACACCACTGGGTCCGTCTCTCTAATAGTTTACTACCTGGTATTTTAATGTCATAATGATGTGAAAGGGTCATCACACGATATTGATGGCGAAAATATGTTTGATATGAGAGCATGTTAGGACGTATAATGTGAGCCAATAATGTGGATGGGCTCAGCAATAAGAAATGGCACATTTCTATATGATTTCTTGAGACAATCATTTATTAGTACAGACTCAAACACTGTGACAGTGAGATATATATAAGAATATATTTACACTGCAACATTGCAAGACACTGTTGCTGCAAATATTAGATATGTTACAGACTGAAATACAGTGGCTAGATTTCAGGAAGCTGATGCATTAGATCAAGCTGACTACATCACTCAACGGGAAAGCTCATTATAAGCTTAAGCAAACATTATTCACATGTAAATGACTTTTAGACAAATGATATTTACTTATCAGTCAGACTAACAGTTACAAAGATGGGGAATGAATAAATTCAGCAGGTTACGTCATCGTAAACTTGGCGGTCTTCTGTCACTTACGAAACTACATTGAAATAACTCCCAAAATCCAACCACAGAATAGACTGCAGAAACTTTGTACAGTGCAGCAAGTAGTACATAATATTGTACATAACAGTTCCGAATAAGGAGGCAAAGCGGCAAAGCAATTTTATGGTCAAAACAGCAAATACGAAGGAAGTACAGGTTCAGGCTATTGCAGAATCAGTTTCGGAAAGTAGAGGCCAATAACTGAGAATAAATGACTGGTTATATGGAGGTGGACTGGACTGAATGGAATCATCTGCGAGGGAATAAAATCTACAGGCAGTGTGATCTCTGGACTATCTTCAGAAAATTCTCCTATGACATTTTTCAGGATAAATAGGAGACACCAGTAGAATCTTATTGCTGGCTTTAACCAGAATGGTTAATGGGAATATGAGTAATGGTGTTTATAGGTTTGAGGGCTTAGCCCGCCAAGTCCTCAAGGAATATTTAAAGTCTTTAGACAAACAGTGATAGATAAGGAGATCAATTGTGATCCCTTACGAATCTGTGCGTCTGTAAACATCACCATAACAAACAGATCGACTCTGGCTTGAACCCAGCGCGTACATGCATTTCTCTCCCTCACTCATTACATGAACCTATTCTTCCTCACTCACTCACCATATGAGCTTTTTTCCTCTCCCCACTCATAACATGAGGCTGTATCCTCTCCTTACTCATTACGTGAGAGTATTTCTTCTCTACGTGAGCTTATTCCCCTTGGTTACTCATTACCTGAGTATTTCTCCCCATAATAATAATGATAAATTTTGTCTTCATTTCTGTGTAATTTCACATTAACCATCATCAAGTATTCTGGGAAAAAGCCACAGAGCATTTTATTTTATGCTGCCTTATCAGTGATATAACCATAAGTCCAGGCACCAAGTGTCTATCGAGGCTAGGTATTATATATAAGAGAGGAAAAAATCTATAAATATTTAAAGATTTTTCTGTCTTGGTTAAGCTATAATGATGTAGTATACTGTTGTAAAATTCTGATAAGGCAAATGTCTTTACAGAAAGTTATAATAATAATTCCATTTTTGTGTTAATGTAACTTCTTGCTGTAAACACAAATACTAAACAAGAGAAAGAATACATATATTCTAATGAATCACATGTGTAATTTTGATTATTTTCTTAGCCATTTTTGGTTACTGTCGTCTGTTTCTTGGAATTCTCTGAACCATTGCATCTGGCACCATGCAAACAGCTCATTTATTCATTATTGTTTATACATCAGGGACATTCAGGAAATAAGGATGTACAGTCTCCATTATCTAGCATTGGTTTTACAATATTATTCCACAGTTTCTCTTGATGCGAGAGTTGGCTCAGAATTTGTAAGCCGAACCGAGCGTAATTGTTTTGTATGTTGAGACACAAAATGTATTTGCCACAGTTAATGTCCTTTTCCGATACTTGGATGATATTAGATACTGCTGAATAAGTATCTTGGATCACACGGTGGATTTCCCTGTCATTCTTGTCCGTGGCACAACGTCCGTTTTCGATTTCCTGCCACAGTTCTCGTTTTCTTCTCCCTACTGGGGGAACGACAACAACTAACATGGACATGGAGTTGACGTTTGAAGTTTGCTCGTTAAAGTTGCTGTTCACGTTGTTTCCCGAGTTGATGTTGTTGTTATTATTGTTGTTGTTGAGGCTGTTGATTGTGTTGATCACGCCGTTGAAGGCCTGGAGCGCAAACGTCAGGAGGTTGTAAGAGTTGAAGCCGAAATTACCAATCCCTCCAGGGCACTGTGACCTCCTCCCTCTTCCTCCTCCGTCTACCGCACTCTTTATGTGTGTAGCTTCCGAGGCTTCACTAGACCCATCTGTTGATACTGAAGTATTATGCGTATATGGAATATCTCTCTTGTTCTTATTAACTTTGCCATAGTGTTCCAGAAACTCTTCAGATTTCTTCTTCAGCTCGCTTCGAAGTGTTTGGAGTAAGGCATCATCGAGCTGGCAAGTGACAAAAGTGGACAAAGTGGATACCAGACCTGCCAAGAGGAGTTTTCTGGTGTACATACTGCAGCGACTGGTTGAGCGTTCGGGCGACGCCAACTGACGACTGCGTCAGCGGAAGGCCTGCTCCACGTTCCGACACAGCAATGATGGTCGTCGACCGTAACGCGCCCAACCGTTGGGTCGCGACCGGAACGCACCCACCCGCTGGGTCACGAACCCTCCGCTCCACTTGGAGAGCGAAGCAAACCCCGGTTTTATTGGCTTGGGTTTCGTTAGTGCATCACGCTCTAGAGGTTCTCTGCGTTCCTACGAATTGACACACGATCTCCGGGGGCACGAGATTCCCCTAAAATAGAAAGAAAACCTGGAGGCTTGACCCTTTTTGTTTCCCGTTTTCAATGTGACCCGCTCGCACTGGGTCGCTCATCAACACACCGTCCCAGCCGACAGGAAGTGTTCTTCGTTTCCGCTACGTGTTCACCTTCCGCAGCTGAACTGTACGTGTTCCTCTTGGCTGTGTTTTATTACGGTGTTTGGCTGGGCCGGTAGCCCCTCGTTTTTATATGTTGTAGTTGTCTGTAGAAGTGTTTTTTCAGGTAGTTCTGTGCAGCTGTTTTCGCGGCAGCCTTGACTCCGTCTCTCCTCTTGTTTCTTTCCCGCTTAATTAAGTTCCGTAGGTTCTGAGGACCTGTAAGCGCTCGTGCGATAGCGCTGTCTTGCCGCCGCCCCTTCGGCCTCCTTCCTCCCGTCGTCTCTCTGCGCCAGTGCGTCTCGTTACGCCGCCTGAGTTGTGGATACCGTAACTTTTGCGCCTGACATTTTTTAAGTTCCTTTTCCGGTCACGTTGTGCGACCCGGAGACCCATCGCCAGTTCGGCTCAGAGGCGCGGCTTATTCCCTCCCAGGTATGGTGCCTGATTGGTTCCTGCCCTCTCCCATGGTGTGCTGGATTCGTCGGGCTGGTAACTGGTCGGACTGACGATCCGTCGGGCTGGTAGCTGGTCGGCCTGACCATCCGTCGGGCTGGTAATTTGGTCGGCCTGACGATTCGAAGCGTCCCTGTTTCTTCCTGTTACACGTCTCCTCACAGAAGTTTCCCCGTTGCTTGTGTCTGTTTCCTAAACGGTCTGGTCGCTCGCTCCTGTGGGGTTGGCTGTTGTGCCCCGGGGCTGACGAGGGTCCACACAGATCGACCGAGTCGTCCAAGGAACTGGTTCTTGCTCAAGTCGCCTTTGACCTGGTCGTGCTTGTATCAGACGATTTCGCCCAGCCTCTTTCCCTCGTTTCGACCGCTCATTTTTCTGGTCGGAAACGTACTTCGACGATTCGCCCAGTGTGTGTGCTTTTTGGGCGTCCTCGTCTTCGCCTGCTTCGTTACGCGACTTAGCGTGTGACCAGTCTCTTCCACAGACGACGATGGCGTCCCATGGTACCTCCTCTGGGACTCCACGACCAGGTGTGAGGGTGCCGGACGATTCGACCGAGCTCCAGAAGGGCGGTCATCGTTCTGGTGGTACAGCTCAACGCCCCTCGCTCGCTATCGAAGAGTAGGGGGGGAAGGGATGTCTTGACACCAGCAGAAGTCTCAGTAAGGGTGTTTTGGACATAAGAGCCAATGAGTCCGGATCGTTAGCCCCTGCCGTTGACAGTACACGATTGGCGTGTGCCTCCTGCCGCAGCAGGCGTGACCGGACATCTCTCGCTCGCCTGTCTTGTTAGAGTCGCCCTGTGCTGCCCTACGGGTGAAGCTGTCGACAGTCTTTGTACAGGAGTTCGCACGGCGCCGAGTTCATGAGCAAGCGCTTCGAAGGGGACTTCCAGTACACGGCCTGGAAGCCCGCGTTGGCTGCCACTCGCCTCACGACCTGACATACGTGCAGCCCTTTGCACGCCCCCGTCGCCGTCGCATGAGCTAGGACGTACTCCTCCAGGAGGGAAATGAGAGCGGTGGATGAGTGAAGGACGGTAGCGTGCCTGACGGGGGCGCTGCAGGAGGTCAGGCCGCGTTTTCTACGGCCCGGGGCAGGCGGGATGATGACCATAACGGCGTTGGCGCTGTTGGAGTTGCTGGAGACTTGGTCCGTATTGACGTTCACGCTGTTCTGGCTGTTGTCGTTGTTGTTGTTATTGTTGTTGTTGATGTGGTTGACGGCGTTGACGACGGCGTTGAAGACCTGCAGGGCGAAGGTGAGGAAGTTGTAGGTGTTGAAGCCGTAGGCGCCCGTGCCCCCTGGGCAGGCACTGCGGCCGTCCCCCGGACTCTTAAGCCGCGCGGAAGTCGTCGCCACCGTCCGAACGCCTCCTGCAGGAGGACTACCATCTCTCTCGATGGAATCGGAGTGTGTCTCTCCCGCCGCGTCAGCGTATCGCTGCGACTTCGCCCGTCCCATCGAATCCAGGCTCTCATTCTGGACCGGGACGCTGAGATCAGACCTCAGGACCTCTGCCCCGTTCGAACCCCGGGTCTCCTGAAGACCCGCGGCCTCCAGCACCCGCCTCACCTTTCGCTGGACGACCTCGTCGTCTTCAGCAGCGAGGAGGTCGCCTCGCAGGACGTTCGTGAACCCGGGGAAGGACAGATGCGCCACGGCCGCTTCCAGGCGCGACTCGAAGTCATCCGGGTTCTGCAGAGCCTGTGCCGACCCAGCCAGGACCAGCGCCGTGGCCAGGAGCAGGGTCATGGAGGCCACAGGTGTTGTTCTGCATCACATGCGAAAAGAGAGAGAAAAAAAGTAGA
>JAUUDW010009197.1:0-10237 GCA_032361385.1 Panulirus guttatus | reverse complement strand
ATATATATCCTAGACTATGAATATCTTGGATATAAGGAGATCTTCCTTTGTGTTGAAAATATATCATTTTCCTCTTATAGATTTACTAACATACCCATCTAATCATTGTCCCTTGATATAATGAATTCCTTGTAGGATGAACCATGTGGGCCAGTTCTCTTCTTTTCCCTTTAAGTTATCGTAACCAGCCAAGTATATTACTCAGTGGTCGACTGTTCATCAAGTGGAGCAGTGAAGACTTATTTCTTATTTTCTGAATTTCAGTTGCGGGGTAATTGTCTGGAACTGGTTTGTTGTTGTGGCTTTTTCAGTTGTAGAGAAAAAAAGTGAATTATTGTAGCTACAAAAAGAAGTTTTATATTGATCCTGATAAGTGGCAGAAATGGGGAGATAGAGAATTACTCACAGAAATAAAGACATTCTTAAGGTCACCGGTAATACCGTTCCAAGTAAAACTGACTCCCAAGAATTTCACTCACAGTCCATTCACTCGCCTTGCAATTCACTTCTTGTAAAGTCTTTCTGTGTATCTATTTATTAATGTCAGAAAATATTTTCAGTGTTTTATAAGAAAATATGTATATGACCAGTATACACGTTATATATCAATGCATACTGATGGCAATCGAAATTCTATTTTGCCAAAATCTCTATAGACTCGTGATCCAAACTGGCGTATGCAAAAGTTACGAAAACCATTGTGGAAGGCAGGAGATCTACATCCGTCCTTTGTCTGATCACTGCGTGGCAGAGTTGCCTTCCTCCGTCGTCTTATCACTATGTGGTAGAGCTGCCTTTCTCCGTCGTCTGATCACTGTGACAGAGCTTTCTTCATCCATTGTCTAATCACTGTGGCACAGCTGCCTTCTCCATTGTCTGATACTCTGGTAGAGCTGCCCTCCTCTGCTATCTGATCGATGTGGCAGCGCTACCTTCCTCTGTCGTCTGGTCACTATGTAGTAAAGCAATCATCCCTTGTTGTATGATCTCTGAGCGGAAAGCTGTCACAACTTGGACTGAAATGGCCATCAAGACTGTCGTTCCAATTGCTCAGCTGACCTAGACAATGGGTAGAAATCGGTAGATTTTTGAAGTGCAAACTTAGCAGTTTTGAGCAACAATTTCTTTCTTTTGTTGATGGTACATAACATACCGGGGACTCTGAGAACACTAAGAAATGCTCGCTTGTTTCGTGGAACCAGATTTCCCTGAAATCTAAGATGAATCTATGATAAATGAAAAAAAGGTTTAGACTTTTGTTTAGAGCATCTTGAACCATTATATGTCGAAGAAAATTATGAAAGGTGTCCGTTTGTAGGTGCAATAATTGTTGTGAGTAGGCTTCTAATTATTTTCCTGCACAAAAATACTGTTCCCGTCAACACGCATTATTCAAATTGATTCTCTGGTCCTAGATTTTTAATAAAATAATTCTAAATCTCGGTATTAAAATATCGTAAAAGCATTGGATTAAGACCAATATGTAAAGAGAGTAATGCAGGAGTTAACCCGCCTATTAAGGGCAAGGAAAACTTCTCGTGTCAAGAGCAGTTCCATGATCACTAAATTCTTTTGTTATGATTGGATTTTAAGAATTTGGTCTTGTATGTCCGTTCGTCTCAGGTCGAATTTTCTGGGATATTGTTGGTTCATTATGCTACTTGGGAGAACCCTTTCATACGGGTAATGATAGTCCCCTTGACAGAGTTCTATTTTATTTCAAAACCTCTATACACGGAAAAAAGTCCACATCAAGGCCTGGCCTTATTTGAAATGTAGAGAGAATTTTGAAACGGACAAAGAAAAGACAAGTGAAAATATTCATGAATTTTTGAGAAAGTGAAAAGCCTGTCTTTTGAAATATGCCAGGTCAGAATCATTGGGAAAGACATGAGAATGCAGAGTTCCAAAGCTTCGACGTGTAGGGAAAGAAGCAGTTATCAAAACGGTACGCCCTTCAGTTGTTGATGGCTTCGCAGTAATCATGTGACGCAGCAGCTTTCCGAGTATTTTGCGATTTAGCTAGTGGTGTGGGCACACAAGCAGCTAGCTCTCGGGAGGAAAAATCAGAGTAATACCTATACAACATGGAAAGTGAATCAACATTGCGGCAAAGGGCAAGGTGGTCAAGTTTGGAAATTAGTCTGGGACAATTTAGAAGGCGGACTGCTTTAGAATCAACTCTCTCAAGTAAAGATGCAGCATCCCAAATGTGAGAATAGTACTCTATACAAGGACGAATCAATCCCTTGTATAAACGGAGCATCTGTTTAAAAGAGAAGTTTCTACATCTAAACAGGACACCCAGTTTCTTAGAGGCAGACTTAGCTGTTCCTGTAATCTGGGGTTTCCAAGAAAGAGTGAATGTTACAGAACAACCAAGTATGTTCACTGAGTCAAGAGGAGGAATTATAGAACAGTTAAAGGGAAGACGAAAGTTGTGAGGAATTTTCGATATAGAGAGATGGGTAAAAAGTGGGTCTTCGAGGCATTAAACTTAACAAGATTTTGTGTACCCCACTGAGGTATCCTCTCAAGTCTGAGTTTATTGAGGAAGCTGTGTCAAGAGAAGATGATGATCGAGTGAGAGAAGAGGGAGCATAACTGAAGGATGTGGATAAATGCAGTCTTGAATCGTCAGCGTATGAGTACATTGGATTATTTATGGAGGAGAGGAAATCGTTAGAAAAAACGAGAAAAAGTGTAGGGGACAGGACATAACCTTGTGGGACAACACTGTTGATGGAGTAAAGAGAGGAGTCTAATCCATCAAAAGCCACTGACAGATCGGCCGGAGACGAAGCTAGCTATCAAGGAGCAAAGTAAGGGAGGAAAGCCAAAAGAGGGGAGCTTATAGATGAGACCCTGATGCCACACTCTCAAAAGCCTTAGATATGTCAAGGGCAACTACGCATGACTCCCCAAAATCATTCAGGGATGATGACCAGACAGTATTAAGGTAGGAAACACTATCACCAGTGGATCTCACCTTAAGGAAGTCATACTGGTGATCAGAGAGAAGGCTGTGATTTTCGAGGTGTTTAAGGATATGGGAGTTGAGGAAACAATGAAAGACTCTGGAGATGGTAAATGTCAATGCATGCTTTCAAGAAGAAGGAAAAGGTTTGGTTTCTAAACAGAAACGGAATAGACGAGCAAGTACACGTGCAAGCTCAGAGGCATACTCTTTCAGTACACGGGGATGGTTGCCATCAGGACCATAAGCCTTGCTTTTGTCCAAAGAAAAAAGCACTTTTCTGACAGTCCGAAAAGAGATTACGGGAAGGGACATAGGATTAGTAAGAGGAGCATCAGGGGGTGAAAGAATGTTAGATTCATCCAAGGTGGGGTTAGAGGAGAAACTGCAACCAAAGAGAGATGCTTTGTCTACGGCAGAGACAGTCATAGTACCGTCAGAGCGGATAAGTGAGGGAAACGTAAAGCGAGAAAAGTTTTTTTAGATGACCGTAGCTAAAGACTAGAATGACCTATCAGTGGATGACGGGGAGAGTTTATAGCACTTCCTTTGAATAAAAGAAAGCTTCTCCTCACAGATAACATGCCTGCAGCGTTTACGGGAGGTGATAAAAGCTGAATGGGAGCCAAAGGAAGGGGAGTTCTTCCAAGCCCGATATGCCTGATCCCTTGCCTGAATGACCTTAGAACAAGAACGGTTGAACCAAGGACTGCATGAAGTGGTCGTCTTGGAGGAACAGGATTAAATGCTTCCATTATCGCAAGAATAACCTCTGCTATGCGCTTGGTCGGGGACAGAAGCATCAACACGTAAGAGACAGTAATTTGCCCATGGAAAGTCAGAAAAGAAGTTGCGTAAGTTATTTCAGTCAGCTTTGCTGAGGTGCCAGTATTTACGCTTAGAAGGGGCTGCTGGAGGGGGAGGTGCCGTTAGAATAGATGTATTTATGAGAGTGTGATCAGATGAACCAATTGGGGGCGAGATTGTGTATTTAGCGGGATGGACTTGAGGTGATAATCAAATCCAGAATATTAGGAAAGTGGTCACAGTGGTCAGAAATATGGTTAAGTTGAGAGGTGATTCGCTCTAAATCATTTAGAATGTAGAACGTGAAGGCTGCAATCCGTCCACCATCCGTATAGGAGGAATTCAACCATTCCCTCTGGTGATGTTGAAATACCCGAAAAAGAGGATCTTGGCTCCGGGTAGAGGATGTCACGGTCTCATGGCAGGAGTTTAGATAGTTGAAGAAGGATATAAGATTTGTAAAAATAGGAGAGCAATAGGCGAAACAGAGGAAAAGTGTGGAAAGACCTTGAGCCACATAACATCAAAGTTTGGAGACTCAAGGCCCTTGAGGCGTGCAACAGGTGTACTGATGTTGGAGTAAGTACAAACACCACCTGTGAAGCGGAATCGTGAGTGGAGGTTATAGTCAGATATGAAAAAGAGACTAGTGAGAACATCATTAGACAATTGTGTCTCAGACAAAAGTAAGATATTAGGAAAGGTACTACACAGATAGTGTTCAACTGAGGATAGGTTTTCAGAGAGACCACGAATGTTTGTATAGTGAATAGGAAAGAGGAAGGTCTAATAGAGAGGGAAAGGTCGTGGGAGGGGTCGGAATTACTACTGCCAGTGTCCTCCCTCTCATTGACAGTAGAGTCAGGTAGAAACCCGGAGATTCTCAGCACCCCATTTGGTGACACCAGTGTTGTCCATGTTGTCATGCTTACAGTCATCATCAGGCCATGAACATTTGTAGATTTCGATGGTTTTCTTGAATGGTTTGGGCCTCTGAGTCATTTTTCCTTAAAAAGATTGTTAATGCAGGTGTTCGTGGAACAGATATTACCAACAACAATTTGACCCAGAACCCCAGCACCATATGGGGTGAGTTAGACACTCTAGCTCTGCCTTTTATGGCATTACTTCATCATAAGTACACATAGGTAGGTACACGCACGCACTCTCTCTCTCTCCGACATAACCATGCTTGGGAATAATTTTCCTGATATACACCACTGTAAAAGAATAAAGAATGAAGCAACAATTATCAAATACTTGAAAGTAAGATCAGCCTGTAAGTGGAAGGAAGAACAATGCTTGGAACACATTTAGGGTAAGATTAAAGGCTGTCTCATCTCAGCAATGTTCCAGATTGTATGAGACCCTCCTCTAATGTTAAAACAAACAAATACTAATCAATACACACAGTGTTCTGGTCATTAAGCTCCAGTTCTGACAACTTGATCCATCTGGCCACACAATTGCCTCTACCCAGCCTTATGGTTATAACCAGGTTGTGGATACTGTCATGACCCGCTCGCCAGGCGGCAAATTTGAAAGCTAGTAATCATGGCAAACGGTTGGCTGCTAAGTTCATCAGAGGACTTCAGTATTTTCAGATTAATTTATACTGACAATACCTACAGGTTTGAACATCGTGTTCTCTTTCTGGACGCAGACCACAATCAAGGCACTACTATAAAGACGGCGGCCTCCACTATTCTGCTGACTTAAACACGTATTGATGGCTCAATAAATCTTTAGGAGCGAAGGAAACTTTCTTGATCAGCAAGACTGGCGAAAACCGGGGATATTACAGAACACTCTTAGAAGCAGTGACTCACTCTCTGATGTCGTACGTAAAAAATTGATTATGGTGGAGTCGGAAGAACCATAAAGAGGACGTACGTTCATACGACTTTTGTCATAATAAGAATATTGACGTCTTAAAAGTAAAAGGCTTTAATACATTTAATCACCATACATACCTGCTATAATTACATAAAAAAAATAATGATACGACTCTATATTTACTTTGAGGTTGTCTTTATTTCATGGTGTATAACATAATATGCAAATAGACTTTTCTGTACATAATATTCAAGAGAATAAATCAACCCTGACCAAGCATTCTGTGAATGACCCATATGAAATAATAAAGATGTTTGCAGATAGCAAGAAATGTGGAGAATCTTTATCTAGCTAGCAACATGACAACAAATTTTTTGGTTTTAAAGGAAGACAATAAACCTACAAGACTTTATGCAAAAAATAAAGTTCATCAACCCTCTACTGATAAACACGTGATTTATGAAGAATCCTAGATGCAGCCACATCACAGAACATTAGATACAGGAAAATAAAAACAGTCCCTTATATGTTCGAGACTCACCAGACAATACATGTATCATATAGCTTTTCGTAGGTGTTCGTCAGACACCGACCAGGGAGGTTCGCCACCGACTAGGTAGCGGAAGGAGCAGTGACAACAGTGCAGTGAGCCAGCACCGCAGTGGCTGTCTTATTTCCCTCCCCTGGTCCAGTATTGCTGTATTTCTTTATCTGAATCGCATACATGTGGATTTCTGGGACTCGGTATATAAACATAAACCTCATGTCTGTCTCACCAAACGCTTGACAACACGTCACTCATGATTCTTTATCCCGACTCACAGGTAAAAGACAGCCACCTACGTATCTCCTGCGTGCCGTAAGAGGCTAATATGAGCGAAAGTGGGAGGCCGAACACTCTCCACTTCTTGTATAGGTACTTTTTAAATGTGGAAACATGAGAAGGGACCAGACGATAAGAATGATAGCAGGATTACGAGAGGTGGCTGACTGTCAGTGCTTAGGCACGTGTTTGTAAATGAAGAAGAGAGGTGAGTCTTTTAGTAGGAGCTGAGTAACTGCTTCAGCAATATTGATGGAAGGGATCGAGTGCTGGTGGTGGGAGTTTTGAAAGTAAAAATGGGTGATATGGTAGTTGGTATGGATCATCCTCCCCCCTTTTCTTCATCAATAGTGGTGTAACTCAAGGTTCTGTCCTGTCTCTTACACTTTTTCTCCTTTTTTCAACGATTTTCTCTCCTCCACAAACAATTCAATGCACCTCTGTGCTGACGACTAGACACTGCATTTATCCATATCCTTCAAGTCCGCTCCCTCTTCTCTCAGTCGAACTACATCTCATCTTGGCACAGCTTCCTCAATAAACTCAGAGTTGGACAGTATATCTCAGTGGGGTAGACAAAATCTTGTCAAGTTCAATGCTTCCAAGACCCAATTTCTACCCATCTCTCTATCGAAAACTCCTCACAACTCTCGTATCTCCTTTGACGGTTCTGTAATTCCACTTCTTGACTCAATGAGCATTCTTGGTATTACTGTAACGTCCACTCTTTTTTGGAAACCCAACATTATGGGAATTGCTAAGTCTGCCTCTATAAAACTGGGTGTCCTGTTTAGATGTAACTTTTTCTCTTCTGAACAGTTGCTCCGTTTATACAAGATATTGATTCGTCCTTTTATGGAGTACTGCTCTCACATTTGGGGTGGTTCTAGCTCTGTATCCTTACCAAGCAAAGTTGATTCGAAAGCGGTCCGACTTATAAACTGTCCCAGGCTAACTTCCAAACTTGACCTTGCCTTACACCGAATGTTGGTTCACTTTCCCTCTTCTGTTAGGTATTACTTTGTTTTTTCTCCCTGGAGCTACCTGCTTGTGTGCCAACACCATTAGCTAGACTGCGCAATACTCGGCAAACTGCTGCGTCGCATGATTGTTGTGTGGCCGTCGGCAACTCATGGGTGTGCCATTTTGATAACTGCTTCTTTCCCTACACGTCGAAGCTTTGAAACTCTCTACCTTTTCATGTCTTTCCCAATAACTATGTTCTGGCACATTTCATAAGACAGGCCTTTCACTTTCTCAAAAATTCGTAAATAATATCCCTTGTCTTTTCTTTTTCCGTCTCTTCATCATTCTCTATATATCAATTGGGGCCCGGACTTGATGTGGACTTTTGTCTGTGACTGGACCTTCAACATTAAAAAAAAACTAGAGGCATGAGGTGTACACAAAAATGATAAATAACTTTTTGAGTTGAGTGATGAAAAAGATTGGTGATATAGAATACCCAGTTTAAAAAGGTGGTTCACACATAAATGCACGAGGGTGAGTTAAGTTGGGGGTCAACAGGCACTATTAGATTATACGCTACTGTGAGGCGTACAGAGGAGTTGCTGGATGTCAGTTTGCTCAGAAAGGCACCTGGTGGATTGTCTCATTTTTTTGTGGAGATGAGTGTAAAAATCTGGAGAGGTTTTAGTCAAACAGGAAAGAGCATGAATAAGAAGAGGGTCGTGAAAGTGACTGAGTTAGGAAAGAAGAGTTATATGCTAGATTTAGAAAATTAGTATGCGAAGAATGGAATTTGGTGAGAGTGAATGAAACAAGGGGAGTAGACGAGCACTGGAAAATGTTCAGCGAAGTACTGTAGTGGTCTTGTGTACTGAAGTGTTTGATATGCGCAAGAGGGGAGGTGGTGTAAATGACAGGGTAGTTAATGGTAGTGGGTAGGATGATGAAGTTAAGTTGCTAGTGAAAGAGAACAGTCGTATGTATGGGCGGTATCTGCAGGGAAAGAGTGCCAGTGATAAGGAGATGTACAAAAGAAAGTAGTAGGAGGCCAAGAGAAAGGTGGAGGGCCTGGAAAAGAGGGCGAATGAGAGGTGGTGTGACAGAGTATCGGAAGGAGGTGAATAGTTTGAGAAAAAGAAAATTGAGAACATTGAGGGAAGAAGATGAGGAAGTGGTAACAAGCAAAGAAGCGTTGAAGAAGAGATGGAGTGGGTATTTCATGAATTGATGAATGCGTCAGATAATAGGGCGGCGAATATGGAGTATTCAGAGAGAGGTAGTGAGAGGAGCGAAAGCCATGGCGAATAGTTTGGTGAAAAGAGAAGAACTAGTGAAAGGCCTCGTTAGATGAAGTGTGGCAAAGCGGCTGCAGTGGATGGGACATCAGTTCGATTACTTACGAGAGGGCGTGACTGTTGCCGACGTGTTCATTAGGATTTTCAATGTGTTTAGGGCCCAACGTGACTTGCCTGATGGACAGATACATTTACACTATGGCGGCATTATATAAAGGCAAGGAGGGGTAAAGGTAAATGCTCGAACTATAGATATACAAGTTTGTTAGTATAGCTAGTAAGCTGAATTGGATAATGGTGGTGGTAGAGGGGTGGGTGGGTGGGGGGGTGAATGGAGGCACAGCCATATAATGTGATTGAAGGGATGGAAGCATACACATAACACATGATTGCGAGGGTAGAGGCATACGCCTAATATCAGATTGGGAAGGACCAGTTTGGTTTCAGAAGTGGTAAAGAATTTGTGGACCAGGTGTTTCATTTGAAGATGTTGCACAGGAATTACCGAGAGAAAGAGAGAATCTATGGACTTGGTATAAAATGCATTTTGTGACTAACAGATATGCTTTGTGTAAGGTGCTGCGAATATGTGGTGTAGGAGGAAAGCTATTATAAGTAATTACGAGTATACATCGGTAGAGTCAGGCGTATATGTGAGCGCTACGAGGAGAGGGTGAGTGGCTGCAAGTGATGGTGGGTCTGCGTATGGGTTTGTGGTATCACCATGATTATCTAATCTGTTCAATTTGTTCGTGGATGAGGAATCGAGGGAGAAAATGCGAGGGTCATAGAGAAAAGGACCCGTCCCTCTACCTGGCGAAGGACGTCAGATCAGCTACTATTTTCTTAATTCTGCCGCATTTCACCAGAGACTTCATTAAGATACTGTCTAGATCTATCCATTCCTTCATTCATGTTTATGAGGTTGTTGACTTGAATAAGAAAGGATTCACTAATGAGCTTTTCTAAAAGTGACAGACGAGGGTAAACGTTTTCTTACTCCCCAATTCATTTGATGTGAGTAATCGTTTATACGAATGAATATTGCGCTTGATACCGAGGGCGCTCTTACAGATATGGAGGGAAAAAGATATTTTTCACTCTTTCCAAAGTTAAGAGCACCATAAACATGAATGAAGGAATGTATGAATTATATGATATCTTAATGAAATCTCTGGTGAAATACGGCAAAATCTAGAAAGCAGTAGCTGACCTGACGTCTTGGCCAAGTAAAGGGACGGGTCACTTTACCGTTCTGGTCAACCTTTCCATGTTTCTCAGATCAATTGTTCCTTGTTTCCTCAGCTGTGATGTAGGCTGGTTTAGTATATATTTTCTTGTTCATCTGGAATCTGTATCCTTGAAAATGATTTGAAATACAGTCTAAGGCTTGGAGCAAATGAGCCTTTTTTTCCAGCGAGCGTACTTAAATCAGTGCTTCACGTGTATATGTTAATTGTTACTATATATATATATATATATATATATATATATATATATATTGTGTTTGTGTTTGTTTCTTTCTTTTTT
>JAUUDW010009163.1:5212-17636 GCA_032361385.1 Panulirus guttatus | reverse complement strand
TGTAAAAAATAATCTTTTATGGACAGCTGATGGTCACAGTGTTAATATATAATCTAAATACTTATTCAGCAATACCTCATTACACATTTAAAAAACACATACTGAATTTTCTTGATTCTAACGAGCATAACCTTCAGTTCTTGTAATTCTATCCTGATTGCTACTCTACACTGAAAAACACACACTGAATTCTCTCATTTTTAATCAACATACCTTTTGTTGTAGTAAAGTTCTCCTGAGTGCTACTCTCTCCTCTAATTCTCTCTTTTCACGATTACGTTGAGCCTCCGCCTGTTGGCGATTGCGAGTTTGGTATTCAGCCAACATCTCTAATTCTCTCTCCAACTTCTCTGACAACTGCTGCTGCTCTAATACCTTCAACATAAAAAAACTAGTGAAAAATTAAGTGGTTACAATCTATTATCATTAGCCCTATTCCCAATCCATGGGGTGGATCAAGTGCACAAAGAAAACCAAAATAATTTGATCTTTAACACTACAGGTTTATCTGACGTTATTATAGACTCTATTTCAAATCATTAATTCTGTGATCACAGTATCATTATCAATTGAAACTAGCATTTTCCTAAACCAAAAATTCTATAAATCATTATCATAATCAAATCATATTTAAGAAAACCTGAAATAATTAAAGAACACAAACCAAAATCTGGAGACACATAATTGACTTTCATCCAGCCTTAGAGACTGTCTCTGAAGCATCTCAGCAATGGACTGTTCATACTGGTCACCCAGCATAGCCAATTTCCGCCTCTGATCCTCTTTTAACCTCTTAATAATAGCTCGTTGATCCTCTTTTACAGTTTTGGCTAAAATTTGTGCCTTATATTCTTTATACTGTTGACGCTGTATATTAATTGTATCGCGGAACTGACGCCGTATCTCTATTTCTTTTTGCTGCAATTTTATATACAATTAGAACAATTCTTTATCAGTTTCTCTGATTATATCAAGTGAGGAGGCATTACTAAAAATAATTTCTAGCAGAGAAAGCAACAAAAAGTATAAATCACTGAGTTCATCTTCAAGTTTACAGAAGTACTGACACACCTATGACTGTAATGCTCAGTTTATTATCTTTAAATATATGCCCATTTACATGGGATGAATCGTTAAGCCTCGTATCTCACTCAAATACTCGTTCAACTTAAGTGTGCTAGAAGAAACAGAGTCTTCTGTATTACTACACCACTTAATCATTCAACTGATGTCTTCACTCAACCTTGCTGCTTATACACAAAACACCTTCACTACACACAGTCAACAACAATTTCCCTGAAATTCTCATCTGCATTACACAAACCTTCACAGTCAACTCTCTGCATGTCCAGTTTACCTCTAACCTAACACAGTTAACTCTCTGCATCTTTTAATATCTTCTGCTGTCTAACTATACTTTTTCACATTTAACTCTGGATCTGTTAACCACTTTTGCAGCCTACATCTTGTCAGAATTTCAGTCTTAATACCACAGGTCCTCTATCCCAATCTCTTATCAACCATATGTCCTATATGACCATTACATTTAATAGGCTTTTATCCATATGGTTCTCTAACAGTTTCTTCGTACCACATCCAATTCTCTCATCCACCTT
Organism: Panulirus guttatus; assembly: GCA_032361385.1. NCBI lineage: Eukaryota > Metazoa > Arthropoda > Malacostraca > Decapoda > Palinuridae > Panulirus > Panulirus guttatus. The sequence goes on along the minus strand of JAUUDW010009163.1, from coordinate 16,020 downwards.
AACTATATTCTCCAAATTCAAACTGTACAATCTCCAATACTCTATTTCTTCTTCACTCTAGTTCTAAACTAATCTATGACTAACATCCATTCATTAGTTAGGATTTGCACTCCACTACACTGTAATGAACCTTAATTTCAATTCCCTGTATATTCTGTTTCCAAAGCTTGAGTCTGTGTAAGTGAGGGACTGTCATCTGCTAGAGGTTGTTGTTGATGATATCATCATCCTCTGATCCTATCTACCTCCTTGAACAATGTCATTACATATTTTTGGACCTTTAAAGTAGCAGTATTAACAAAGAACAATACACAAGCTGATAGCTCAGCTAATGTAGCAGGAGAATTACAGGTCCTAGAGAGTTCATGACAAAATGAATTTTAAGTCATAAAGAAGACATATATTGAGGATAAATATAACAGAAAATGGACTGGACTTAGTTTTCCACTAACAAGTAATGTCATTTATCTTGTTTCATACTGGAAATGATGCCAAACAAGAGTAAACTTTGTCCTGAAATGCAGGTTACTTCAAGAGATACAGAATGGAATGATTATCACAAAAAGAAACAGTAAAGTATATAAATATAAAAATTGGAATCAAACACGAAGAAAGTGTGGAAAGAGTTGAAAATTTGCTTGTATTCCAGAGATACAGACAGATAGATAGACTTAACTTCATGTCCTCTAGCTGTCCTACCCCTGTATTTTTCAAAGAGCTATTCACCGTCTACATCATCAATCTGGTTTAAAAATTTACAGATTGTGCTATGGTCACACCCCTCACTCTTTTCTTCCAAGGTGGGCAAATTCATGGCTTTCAGCCATGCCCAGTAACTTTGCTTTCTTAATTCTGGTGCCGTCTTAGTTGCCTTCCCCTTGACCCTCTCTATTAGTATTGGCTCATTGTGCTTCTTTACGTACAATGACCGAACAGGAGAAGCACATTCTTACTTTGGCCATATGTGAGATATGAAAAGCTTGCTAAATATTCATTGTCAATTTCCTTCATACAGTGAAACAACTGCTACTTTCATCCAGTCATCAGACACCTGACCACTTTTCCATGCTTCCATACACACTTTCCTGATCAACTCCAAAGTAGTGTACTTTCCTTTAGTAACCATCTCACTCATCACTCCATCTAGATTCAGGTGTTTTTACCCTATATGAGCTTTATTATATTTCTTCCTTCCTCCTTTGAATTTTGCAACTAATAACCTTGAGCTTACATATATGCAATCACCCTCCTTTTCACACAATTCATATTTCACTAAAAGTTCTTCATCTTTAACAGGCATCTTATCTCTTTACCAATCCTAATTTCACATCCCACACTCCAATGCATTCAACCAATTCACTGCCTATAGAAAAAATTTCCAACTCTTCAATATGCTTAAATTCAATATTCGCACCTCTTCCATTCCACTTAGCCATAAAAATCTGTATATTCTGTTGTAAACAGCACCAGGCAAGCTGCACCTTTCTGGGAGTTTTTTCATGTTCCCTTAAGACCCATCCCTAGAGGTTGTAATAACAGATTCATCTAAAGCCCTGATACAAACTTCCTACCCAACTGCATTCCACATATCACCAATAATATTCCAGTTACTCTTTCTCAAAGTCTTGAATAGCATTGATAAAAATATATAATCAAAAGTTACAACAGGTATCTCCCCAAATAATGTAACTGTGACACTGTCTTTCCTTGGGACATCATGATAAATTTCAGAGCAAGGGCTTTTCTACCTGAAAATTTACATTTTGATACATGACTGTTTAGGTAGTTCACTTGACATTATTCAGGGTGCCAGATTGCAGAAAAGTGCTTCAGAGGGTGTCTGAAAAATGCAGAATGCTTCAGTTTCTGAAGGGGGTCATTTGTTGTTCTCTCTCTCTCTTTCTACCCCTTTCTCCAGACTCAACTCATAACATCATCTCTGAAAAATTCCCGGAGAGAACCTTGTATCATCACCACGAAATCCTTTCTCAACTGACAAAAACTGTCATACAAAATGAAAACCATAGTCCCTTAATATCAGGTTCAGTGAAAGAAAGTTGAAATAATTTTCTTAATGTCTAATTCTTACTTTTAAGCTCTTTGGCTGTTGCTTCTGTTGTAAGGCATGCTTCTTGCGAAGATCTCTTTCTGCTCTTTTCATGTACTCGTGCTGACTACTTAATTCTGTTTGGTGTTGCTTGTTCATCTGAAAGTTAAAAAATTGTGGGGTATTTTCTTTGACTATAATATAAATGACGACTTACAGCTTTTGAATGTCATTTCCTTATTTTGTTTAAGTGCATTAAACTGTAAAACATACTGACTTGCATATGAAGCTAACTGCCCACCAAATCAGATAAATCCATTCAAGTGCAGATAAAAACGGCTGCAGATGCATGAATAAAGTGCTCAGACAGACAAAACCTAAACCAAAACCCCATACCAATTATTCTATATTCAGTCATATTAAATATATCAATATACTTTAAGACTTTAGGTAATTTTAAGACTAAGTTAATTTACCTGCTCTTCTTTCAACGTATGAATGGCTCTTTGCTGCCGATATTCCAGATCCTGCGTTAACTGATGATGTCTTAGAAGCATGGCATGAGCTGCTTCTAACTGCTGCTCTCTCTTAGAAAGCTCCTCTTTGAGGAGAGATTGTTCTTTAACATAATATGCTAAAAGACTACGTCGACGGAACTTTCGGGTTTCTAGTTGAAGATAGTCTCCTTGCTGTTGCATTAACTTTTGTTCTTCTTGCCGTTCAGATGCTTTAAGATAATCTTTCTGGGACCTGTAACAATAAGATTAAGTTAAGCAATTCATTTTATTTTCATTTCCATTTTTGGTACATGGTCACAACCTCCTACAGCATTTGCCAGATAGCACCAGGATTAGATGGAAATATGGCCTGATTCACTCACTTGCACTCTTTAGCTGTCATGTGTAATGTAATGCAAGGAAAGCAGAACTCCATATCCACAGCCATACTCCACAGACCTTTTCATGGTTTCTCTGACCATTACATATGCCCTGGTTCAACTCACTGACAGTACATCATCCCCTGTATATTAAAAAAAATAGTTTCAATTTCTTCTATCCCTTGCACAATTTACACCCTCCTGCACATTTTGGCCACAAACACCTAAAGTATCTTCCACTCCATCCTTTCAACTCCACCTTGGTTTCCACCTCTCCCTTGTTCCCTCTACTTCTGACATGAATTCACGTTTACTCATCCTCTCATTAAGTCCAAATCATTTCAGAATACCCTCTTCGGCTCTCTTACACATACTGCACTTACTGCCACACCTCTCTCTTCCTTAGAGTTCCTCACAGCAAATGTTGTCCTCAAACATTTCATTATCTCAAAAACATCCACTCTCTTCTCTACATTTTTATACGAGGCCCACGCCTCACATCCATAAAACAATGACAGGACATGAGCACCATCAAATATATCCATCTTTGCCCCTTAAAACACTGACCTCTCTTTTCACACATTCCCCAATGCACCAAGGGCCTTTGTTCCCTCTCCCTCCCTAGAACTCATTTCAGTTCCCATGGTTCCATTTCTTGCCATATCAAATGTCAGGTATCTAAAACACTTCACTTCCTTTAAGCTTTCTCCAATCAAAATCACACTATAACTAACTTGTCTCGCTTCACTGATAAACCTAATAACCTTGCTTTTCTTTACATTTACTCTCAACTTACTCTTCTCACACACTTAAATTCAGACACTAGTTTCTGCAGTTTGTTACATGAATCTGCTACCAGCACTATATCATTAGCAAGCAACAACTGATTCACCTGTCAGGCAACCCTACCCCACCATCACACTGCAATGCCTGCTCTTCTATCCAAAACCATTGCATTAACCTCCCTATCCACCCAAATCAAACACTCATGGGGATATCATGCACCCCTACTGCAGACCCACCTTCACCAGGAACCCCTCACCCTCCTCTCTTCTTACTCGCACACACACCTTACTCTCCTGACAAATTTCTTCACTGCTTTTAATAGCTTTCCTTCCATACCACATGAGTATATTCGTAACACATACCGCAAAGCACCTCCGTCAACCCTATCTTACACTTTCTCCAGATCTATAAATGCCACTTACAAATCCTGCTTCTTCAAAGCAAACACCCGATCCACACATCCTATACCTCTCCTGAAACCACATTGTTCCTTTCCAATCTGATGGTCTGTGCATACCACCACCCACTCAATCACCACTCTCCCATACATCTAACTGGGTTTGCTCAACAAACTTATACATCTGAAATTCAAATTTCTATTTGTGTTCCCCTTGCATTTATACAATGGTACTGTGCATCCATTCTGCCAGTCCTGGTGCCTCACCATGATCCATATATACGTACATACATAGAAAATCCTTACTAACCAGTCAACAACACAGTCACTCCCTTTCTTAAGAAATTCTACTGCAGTACCATCCATTCCAGTTGTTTGCCACATTTCATCTTATGCAAGGATTTCACCAAACCACTTTCCATGACTCTCACTTCATATACCTAACCAACCCAAACACCCTACATCTGCCACCCTGTCATCTAACACATTCAACAATCCCCCAAAATACTCACCCCATCTCCTCCTAACCTCATTGCATCCTGTTACTGCTTCCCCATTTGCCCCCTTGATGCTGTTCCCATTCATTGGTTTGTTTTTCTTATACTATTAACCTTCTACCAAAACATCATATTCTCTCTGAAGTTTGCTGATATATTCTCATCCCAACTCTTATTTCCCTGTTTTTCAGACCCTGCAGCTTTGTCTTAACCTTCTGCCACTTTTTCTTGTACATCTGCCATTCGTTAAAATTCCTTTCCTGTAAGTATTGCCCATACACCTCTCTTTCCTCTTTTGTAAGCAACTTTACTACATCCTCCCACATCTCACTACACTTTCTCATCTTCTCACCTTCCACATGCCCCACACTTCTCTTACAAATGCCAGCACTGCTTCCCTAAATACCTCCCATTCCTCACCCACTCTCCTAGGTGTGCTTACTCTCATCTTTTGCCATTCTAATGTCAATTTCTCCTAGCATTTCTTCACACATCTGGTTTTCAAGCTCACTTACTTTCACCACCCTGTTCTCACCCATAATGTTTCTCCTTTTCCTAAAACCTCTACAAATCTTCACCCTTGCCTCAACCAAGTAACGATCAGACATTCCATCAACTCTGCCTTCAACACATTCACAGCCAAAAGTCTCTCTTTTGCACGACCCTCAGTCAGTACATTATCCAGTAATGCCCCTATACGATCTTTTCCACGCACCCACATATACTTTTGTAAGTCTCTCTCTTTCAGCCAGGTCTTCCCAGTCACTAGTCCTTTTTCATGTGTTTGATGTTAGGGTCTTTGGGTCGGGGAGGTATGTGACGTGAGAGTCATGGCAAATGGTTTGGTGACAAGGGAAAAGATGATGAAAGCTTTGTGTAGTTGACATATGCCAAGGCAGCAGGAATGGATTTGAATGCAGCAGCGTATCTGAAGAAAGGGGGTAACTGTGTTGATAAGGATTATCAACATATGTGTGGATGACAATTGATTAGGACTGTAATAAATGTGTGAATGATAGTGAGGTGCCTAAGAATTGGTGGAAGACATGTATTGTGCCACTTTGTAAACCCAAAGGGGACACAGGTGAGTGTTTGAATTATAGAGGTATAAGTTTGTTAAGTGTAACTGGTAAGATGTTTGGAAGAGTGGCTATTGAGTAAGTGGTGGTATGCACAGAGCATCAGATTGGGGAGGACCAATATAGTTTCAGGAGATAGAAAAGATGAGTGGATCAGGTGTTTGTTTTGATGAATGTGTTTGAATAATGCTTAGAGAAAAAGAAAGATTTGTATGTGGCAGTTATGGATCCAGAGAAAACATGATAGGGTTGGAAAGATGCTTTTAGCTATTAAGAGCAGTTAGGAGTTTCTATAAAGAGAGTAAAGCATGTGTGCGAGTAGCTAGAGAGGTATATGTGTTTCCGGATGAAGGTGGATCTGAGGCAGGGGTGTGTGACATCACCGTGGCTATTTAATCTGTTTATAGATCGTATAGGAGGGAGGTAAATGCAAACTGAATGAAGAAAGGAGCAGGTATGCAGTCTGGTGGGGATGAAGGGTTTGGGAGATTATTCAGTTATTGTTTTTGATTATAAGGCATAGGTGGCAAATTTGAATGACAAATGCAGAACTTGGTTCCTGAGTTTGGGAGATTATGTGAAAGGAGAAAGCAGAGAGTAAATGTGAATAAAAGCAAGGGTATAAGGTTTAACTGTGAAAAGAGACAGGTTTGTTTGGAGTGTGAAAATGAATGGAGAAAACATGGGGGAAGTGAATTGTTTTAGATACCTGGGAGTGGATACAGCAGTGAATGTATTAACCATGGCAGCTGAAGTGAGGCATAGGTATGGATGAGGTGGCAAAGGTCTTGGGCACATTGAGGAATGTGTAGAAAGAGAGGTCACTGTCCTTTAGGGCAAAGCTGGGTATGATTGATGGTATTGTAGTCCTGCTGATGCTGTATGGATGCGAAGCATGGGTTTTAGACAAAGATGTATAAAGATAAGGAAAATATATTAGAAATGAAATGTTTGAGAATAGTATGTGGTATGATGAAAGTTGACAGAATAAGAAACGATAGGGAAAGAGAGAGAGGTCTTGGAGTGAGAGGAGTATGTATGAAAGAGCTGAAGAGGGAGTATTGAAACAGTTTGGACATAAGGAGAGGATGAGTGAGGAAAGGATGACTAAGAGAGGATACATGTCAGAGATGGAGGGAATAAGGAAAAGGGTGAACCAAAGAGAAGGTGGAAAGATGGGGATGGAAGAAGTCTTGAAGGCTCAGAGCCTGAACATCCAAGAGGTTATGAGGCATACATGGAACAGAGCCAACTGGAGGGATGTGGTTTACAGGGGAAAATGTGCTGTCAGTGGGCTGAAGGAGGGCATGTACAGTCATGAGAAATCATGGAAAGGTCTATGGGGCCTGGTTGTGGGTAGGGAGATTTGATTTTGGTGCATTATACATGACAGTTAGAGAGAGAGTGGATGTGAGCAAATGAGGCCATTTCTTCATCTGTTTCTGGCATTAACTCTCCTTTCTACCCCAGGAGTTCCTTCTGTCTTTATGAAGGGGGTTCTACAAGTGTCAGGAAGTTACCCACATTTGCTAGTGAGGACCATAATTGATAGTGTGCAGTGATGTGTGTACTTGTATGTATGGAGATATCAGGGCAATTGAGTATAAGTACTCGATGTCTTTGGTGTCCTTGCCATAATATTTGCATCATGGGCATGAAGGGTCTTGGGATATGTTGAAGCAGTGTTTACAGTGTTATTGGGATGGATGATGTCTGAAATGTAGATGAGAAAGTATGACTCATCCTTGTCTGGGAAGTGTTGCTTCTGGTCAGGAGGAGTTTAAGACTGTGTTGAGAGGGCAGTTGTTTAATACTTAATATTTTTTTCAGTGTGTATATTTTGTCAGTGTCATATCTAGTGGGAATGTTGGACATGTGGATAGAGATTGCATAGCTTTGAGGCATGCATAAGTTTTTTATTTTTACTTGTGTGTTGGTGGTAAGTTATGGAATGGTTTGGATGGGAGGGATCTGTCTGATGCTGTTGCTTAGAGCCGAAAGCCAAACATGATGTGGTGAGATTCTTCTGGGAGGATCTATGTTTCATTTTGTAGGTGTTTAGCGTTTGTAGTTGCCACATAGCCAGTAATTGCTCTGAGTGCACTCTTTTGTGATTTGTAGTTTTGTTGTATATGCTTTTGAGAGGGTGGAAGACCAGAATGGAGTGAATGAATTGTTTGAATAGGATGTAGAGGAATCCTTTTTCTTCTCCAAATCTGGTGTCAGTTAGTGTCTGAGGGCATTTAGTGTGTCTTGCCTTTGTGTTGATGTTTTTGGAGTAGGGGGTCAATTTGTGTCATTATATGTGATGCCTAGAATTACTGGTCTTTTGTTCCCTGGGAGTGATTGTTCATTCAGGGTAATTGGAGGATGTGAGCTTGATTTGTGTCTCTCTGGAGTTACAAGAACAATCGAAGATTTCTGTGGAGATGCAGACATAATGTTCTTGGTGAGCCATTGTTCTAATTGCGTAATGTCATGCTGCATGTTTGTTGCTGCCCTCTAGTGTCAGGGGGTTGTGATGTGATAGTGAGGTCATTTGCAAGTGAAAGGTCTGCATGTTGTAGTTTGCTAGAGGTAACGGGAGGTCATGTAGGAAGAAATTGAAGAGGGTTAGAGAAAGAACTGCTCATTGGGAACTCTATTGTAGAGTCTGAGTGTTTTAGAAGTTAAGTCATAACAAATAACTCTGCCATGGCATCCTGCTACAGAAATAGGCCAAATGCTTTCTATCACTCTTGTGGGGACAGTGTCAAATACTTTCTTAAAGTCTATTGTCATTAAGATGGTGCAGAAGGTGAGGCTGTGGTTGGTTGAAGCCATATAGGATATGTTGTGAGAGATCAGTGTGTAGCGTGGTAATGGGGGAGTGCTAGGGTTTGAAGCCATATTTTGTGGATGAAAGTGGGATGCATTGTTTGATTTTGTTATGGATAAACTTTACACAGAGTTTCGATACGGAGGATAGAAGTTATAAGGGGCAGTGTGAGGAGAGGGAGTTGGGTGGTTTGGAAGGTTTTATGATTGGTATTATGTTAGCATGTTTCCAAGTATTAGGGATTTTGTTATATTACTAGTAATGGTTGAAGATGTCCATCAGTACTTGGATTGAGAATGAGTCAGTCTTTTATATGAGAGTTGCTTTGTTGTCAGGGCCTGTAGCATGAGAGAGTTTTGAGGTTTTACATTTACTGATTGAATAATTGGGAGTGAAGGGCAGTTGTTTCTGGATGGATTGTGTGAACATTTTTCATGACTTTCCTGTTTAGGGGTGAGGTTGTTTTGTGGGTGATTACTTTATTAGTGTCTCATGAGTATGCTTGTGTGTTCTTTGGGAGAAAGGATTTCATTGGAATGAATCAGGAATGCTTCATGAATTAGGGCTGGATTGGTGCAGTAAGTGTGGATCTTCTTGCACCACTGTTGGTTACTGTGGGTCTTGTGGTTCCATATGTTGAGGAAGGAGAATGAGATTTCAGCTTGTCTTTCAGTGATTATAGGCTAGTGATGGTGTTATGTACAGTTTGGATTTGTTCTCGATTTGTTCTCTGAGCTGGTTTCTTCATTTCATGAAGTGTGTAACCTTTGGGGGAGAAGTTTGGGTTATATTGGTATGACCTTGTGGCATTGGCATTTTATTGGCTTAGTTGGAGATTGTGATGAAGTGTGACATAGCATGATTTAAAGATAGGAAATCATATATACTGAAATTCTGCAGTTTTGTTTCCTTGTTCTGTGTTAAGGCTGGCCATTCTGCTCTCCTGCAGTTTGTGTAAGTCTTTTTGATGGTTGAGTTGGCCAGGGTGTTATCAGGATGGGCAAGTGATCAGAGTTCAGTTCGTATTGCTTGCTGTAGGCAATCCATATGTGTAAAGCTAGTGAGCAGAAGGTGATGTCAGGAGAGGTCAGCTGCTTGAGGTGGTGGGTTGGAGTCTAGTTTGCTTGTTGCTTATGTTGTAGATACTGAGAAGTTGTGGTTGATTTACGAGTAGTTCACCTAGGGGATCCTGGGTGAGATGACTGTTGGGTATGCTGGTTAGGTTTTGTATTTAGTGAGTATATCTGGAGGTCCATGTGGAAGGGAAGTATGTAGGTGTTGATTATGTTGTCAGTATTGTAAAGTTTTTGTTTTAATGGACTGTGATTCTAGGATGTTGTTTTTATCTGTGAGCTTCTTTTTAGTATCAGTGATGATGAAGAATGGGATGGTTTGGTGGATGAGTGTTATGAACCCTTCTCCTTGTCCTTGTTGTTTATGTTCTCTTCCAGTTGTGTGGTTGGAGAAAGGTGGGAAGGAGGATTTGGTCTTGAATCTGGTTCCTTGAATGAGGGCTATGTGGATGTTGTGTTCTCTGAGTTGGTTGAGTTTTTGTATTTGTTTCTGATGACTTTGGTGTTCATATGCAAGATGTTTAGTTTTTCACCAGAGTTTGTACATAAAAAGTGAGACTAAGTATTCTGTCCTCTCGTTTCTTGGGTTTTTGTGTTGGGATGAGAGGGTTTGTGAGATGGTTTTGGGAATTATTGTCTGATTGGCTGCTACATGACCAATGCTCTGAATATCTTTTATAAATGACAGTGATTTGCAGTAAAGCTGACATCACTGAGAGCAGTTGGATCATCTGACTGAGTAGTACCTTTTCATTGGAATAGGTCAGGAGTGCTTCATGATTTGGGGTTGGATTAGTGCGATAAATGTGGATCTTCTTGCACTACTGTTGGTTGCTGTGGGTCTTGTAGCTCAATATGTTGAGGAAGGAGAATGAGATTTCAACTTGTCTTTCAGTGGTAATAGGTTACAGATGGTGTTAGGTACAGTTTGGATTTGTTCTCTGATGTCTGCTGATGGTAAGCAGTTCTGTCTGATCTGGTTTCTTCGTTTGTTGAGGTGTGTAACTTTTAGGGAGCAGTTTAGGTTATATTTGTGTGACCTTGTGGCATGGGCATATTGCTGGCTTGGTTGGAGATTGTGGTGAAGTGTGACATAGCATAATTTAAAGATACAAAATCATGTATACTGAAATTTTGCAGTTTTGTTTCCTTGTTCTGTGTTAAGGCTGGCCATTCTGCTTTCCTGCAGTTTGTTTAGGTCTTTTTGATGGTTATGTTGGCCAGGATGTTACCA
>JAUUDW010009152.1:0-10238 GCA_032361385.1 Panulirus guttatus | reverse complement strand
ACTCTCGTCTTAAAGTGCGGTTTGAGCTGTCTGGAGTCATCCAGTGGGGGATGATAACGTCTTTAACCTTACGTGTTGATGGAAAGAGAGAGAGAGAGAAAAAAAAGGGCCCATCGCTGGAATAGACGAAAGGTGAGGTCCAGACAAAACGGGTGTCTATCTATCTCCTGCGTTTTGGAGAGCGAGATTGGACAAGGACTAGAGATACGTAACACTGATAACGGTATTGCTCAAGCATTTTTTTTATGTTGAAGGCTCCAGTCATGGACAAAAGTCCACAGGGAAAGTATTTACGAATTTTTTAGAAAGTGAAAAACATGTCTCTTGAAATGAGCCAGGTCATAGTTATTAGGAAAGACATGAGAAGGTTGAGAGTTCAAAGCTTCGACGTGCAGGGAAAGAAGCAGTTATCAAAATGGCCCACCCTTGAGTTGCCGATGGCCACACAGTAATCAAGTGACGCAGCAGCTTGCCTCCAGGACTTTCGTGGCATCACACAAGAACACCAGCTGAAGGCGAGATGCGATTTTTTTAGACGTTTTCGTCAACAGCCGATGATGGGGAAGCCAGCCAAGGCGTGGCGGTCGGGATGGAAATCGTCTCGGCATCACCGAAGACGATGAAGGGTTCGATTCTTATTCTTTTTTTCCAGTTCTCCAGCGTTAACAAGGCACGTGACGTCGAACCACTTCCTCATTAACTTGCCACACGCTCGGAGCAGATCATTAAAATTTTTCGTCTCTCGTTCTCCCGAGGATTGACTCGTCAGAGGACTAACAAGAGGTCGTGCGTCGACAGGTTGTTGACCGAAGGAGCTAACGACGTCAGTAATTGTCTCTGGGGGACATCAACAGGCAGGCGTTTCCGGACCTGGAACTCGACATTTCGCACTCTTTTTTTTCTCTCTCTGGAAAAGGAAGTGCACTTGACGAGGCAAGGCGAGAAGAATGTCCGTCCAGTGTCGCTATAAATGATGCAAACGCATCTCTCTCGATCGGAAAGCTCCATATTTAACCCGAACTTTCACCCTGAACCATTTAACGCTGCCGGTAAGGCGAAGCTGCTCCATCATCTCGAGATTCATGAGTTCGAAGATGTTCGAACTCTTGCGGGACATTTCGCGTGATGGGCGGGACCAAGTTGGCAATACTCTGTCGTCCGATGGGCGATGCTAAGGGCGTATACATCAGGCCAGGAGCGACCCGTCGGGCCGGCGCCGGCAGTCCCCCCTCCACCACACACACACACACGAGTTTATAATCATCCAAAGGAGCAGCTGCGATGATAATGCAGATGTTCGTAACCTGGGGAATGTGTAAATACAGGCTGTACACCTCCGTCCTTTCTGCAGGGCGTTCGTTGCTGAGGGAAGCCGGGGTGTGTATGATTATACGTGCCTGAGTGTGTATATATTACGGACCTGTGTGTAGTGGTGAGAGGCCCCCACCCATTCGTGTATGGGTGTGTGTGTGAGAGAGAGAGAGAGAGAACCTTTACATATTCACCTATGATCATGGTTGGCTGATGAGAGGGGTGAGGGACGGGGCATGCCCCTTGAACCACAGGTCTCAATTAAGCTCTCTCTCTCTCTCTCTCTCTCTCTCTCTCTCTCCTTCACCAAGTCATCCCTTCTGGCCACCTTGACTCGCCAAATAGACCTCCTGTAGCAGATCAGGTCCAGAAGCTGTATCTCCACACTCGTCCGTCTCTCTCTCTCTCTCTCTCTCTCTCTCTCTCTCTCTCTCTCCGTCTCTTTCCTCCTCGCTCGAGCACGTCTGCTTCGGGCGGACCATTGACTGCGTAATCCCTCGCCATACCCTCGAACTCTGGCTGATAGAGTAGGATCTCCTCCAGGACACTCCGAAGCCCTTAAGAATCATATCCAGACGTGAGATCTCCTTTCGGTGAAATTTCGTGGTCTCTCGGTTGCTACAGAGATTAACTCGGCCAATGTGTTTTTGTCGTCGGGCACTCCGTAACTCAACAGTTAAGAGAGCCCGGATGTTCTTCAATGGACGACATGGACGGAGGAGAGATTTTTGTGAGCCTCGAGTACGAAGTATTTGCTTCTTCCCGTGAGGGGGCAGCACGTTCATACGTATGCACACGTATGGCAGGTGTGGGTCTGTGTTTACGTGAGGAAGGAGGTTCCTGTCCGTATATACGACACACGTTCTTGGCCTCGTCTTGTTCGTAAAGTAGATGATGCCTTAGTCTGTACGTGAGATCGATGCTAATTATCATCTGCCGGTCCTTTGCTGGATGCAGCATGTGAAGGAATGCTGCTACTCTCTTCGTTAGGGTGAAGCAGTTTTGTCCAGTCTTTGATTAACTCATTTTGTAACACTCTCCTCTGAGAGAAAACGCCTCACACGCACTTATCTGTTACAAAAAAAAATGATGGTCATGTCTGTCCACTTAAGAATATCCTCTAATCAAAGCTCGTTACATATGTATACGATTTAGTGATCACCACCCTCGCATTATTGCCACAAGGGACATGCATACTGAGTGTCGTCTCGAAGAAACCGTCTCGATAAGCAGAGATATATTTTTTATTCCGTTTTTCCTGGAGTTAAGCAGAAGGCGCTTCCCCGTCCAGGGACAGTCGTAGTCTTGGACGTCAAGGGTAACGAAGCGAACCGACTTTTGCTTGACGTCCCAGCGGAGGCGGTGGCTAATGACTCTCTGGAACCTGTTCGTGGAATGTACCACGCCTGGCCTCCCCCCAGACCTCCTCCTGCCTCCCTCCTCACATCCGAATGTCAATTAACTATTGATGAATATCAAGGCACTGAATTGATGCCTCGTTGCGAAGACGATCGTGGCGATAGGTGGAACCTGGGGCTAAACGAAGGCACTTAGAGCATTCTTACACTCCGATTCACGGGACTTCAGTAGCTCTGAGCTCCTGGGTATGGAGACGTCAGGTTCCTGCGTCTTGATGAATCTTCCTAGATGGGAGACATGATAGTAGTCATTTATATGCATACTTGGGAGACTGCGAGGAGACTGCAGGTGCCTGTAGGAGACAGAGAACGGGCCTGACGCAGTCCGGGAGGCAGGGATGCACGCACAAGTCAGTTTCCTGCTTGACCCCAGCCCTTAGACGCAAGGATGAGCAGGTCGATTAGAGGTCTGAGCCCAGCCCGGGATGCAGGGATGGGCTGTTTAGTTCCAGGCTTGACCCAAGCCCGGGATGCAGGGACGGGCTGGTCCATCAATTCCGTTGGACATGCGACCCCGAGCGAGGCAGCCGCTAATGACCCCAGGAGGGTCGATTGATCAAATACAGGTGCCAGCATCAGGTTTCTCCCCTTCACCTATACCCGAGTCGGTCCATTCTCACCCCACCCTCCTCCAGCCCTACATCCTCCTCTTCCTCCTCCTCCTCCTCCTCCTCTTCCTTCTCCTCTTCCTCCTCTCCTCTTCCCCCGTCTCGCCCCGGGAGACCACCACCCACGCCCCGTCCCTCCTGATGGAGGTAAAGGGTCTTTAGTTAATACGAGGGGATGACGCGGCATCCTGGCACTGCAGGGGGTCGCGGGCGGACGGCACATTCATCACCGCAGTGATACATCCGTCCAGTCACCGTTAAAAGTGACGCAACTATCCAGTCACTGTTAAAAGTGACGCAACTATCCAGTCACTGTTAAAGTGACGCAACTATCCAGTCGCTGTTAAAGTGAAGCAACTATCCAGTCACTGTTAAAGTGAAGCAACTATCCAGTCACTGTTAAAAATGACGCAACTGTTATCCAGTCACTGCCGCAGTGATGCATCAGTGACGCATCAGTCCAGTCACTGCTGCGATAGTACATCTATCGAATGATGATGGTGATAAAACGTGATGACAGCAGTGACAGTGGCAGAAGCATTGACGGCAGTGAGAGTAGCGATAACATTATAACAATGGAGGTAACATTTATGACAGCAATGAAATTTATTTGTAATAAATGATCACATTAGTAATACTAATCATCATAATGATTAAGATAATGACGAATATGATGATAATCCACCCACAGTCCTGTCTACCCAGGTAGAGGGTCGTTTTAACAAAGCCGCCGCCGTATTCGAAAGGCTTCACAACTGTGTCAACTGCAGCCCTTCCTGAAAGTTCCGAAGCCTCGTGAACCTTTCCTGAAAATCTCGAAGCCTCGTGAACCCCTCCCTGGAAGTCCCGAAGCCTCGTGAACGCGAGACCATTGAGGCAAGTCACTGACGTATTACCTTCGTCAGTCCAGATAACCGGGGTATGCGTCGTCAGGCTAAGGTACCATTGTGAGTCCACTTCACTCCCAGGGGATCAGCCTGCAGGGGACGGACTACGTAATGCTGAGAAAGCGGCTGGGGTATTCGGTCGCAATCGACGGTTCGCAAGCTTTCAGAACAGGTTTCGGTGTCGAGCAAGAGACTTGGAAATGTTACGTTATGACGCACTTGCGGTTCCTACTGCCGCAGTACCTGGCCTCCGTTGTGTTACACCTGTGGTGTACCTCTCCTGTTGTACCACACCAGTGGTGTACCTTCCCTGTTGTGCTTCACCTGTGGTGTACCTCTCCTGTTGTAACACACTTGTGGTGAACCTCTCCTGTTGTACCGCACTTGTGGAGTGCATCTCCTGTTTTACCACACCAGTGGTCTACCTTTCCTGTTGTACCACACCTGTGGTGTACCTTCCCTGTTGTACTACACCTCTGGTGTACCTCTCCTGTTGTGCTACACCTGTGGTGTACCTCTCCTGTTCTAATACACCTGTGGTGTACCCCTCCTGTTGTACTACACCAGTGATGTATTTCTCCTGTTGTACCACACCTGTGGTGTACCTCTCCTGTTGTACCACACTTGTGGTGTACCTTCCTTGTTGTACCAAACTTGTGATGTACCTCTCCTGTTGTACTACACCTGTCGTGTACCTTGCCAGTTGTGTTACACCTGTGGTGTACCTCTCCTGTTGTGCTACACATGTGGTGTACCTCTCCTGTTGTGCTACACCTGTGTTGTTCCTCTCCTGTTGTACTACACCTGTGGTGTACCTCTCCTGTTGTACCACACCTGTGGTGAACCTCTCCTGTTGTGCTACACCTGTGGTGTACCTCTCCTGTTGTACTACATCTGTGGTGTACCTTCTCTGTTGTACTAACTTGTGGTGTACCTCTCCTGTTGTGCTACACGTGTGGTGTACCTCTCCTGTTGTACCATACCTGTGGTGTACCTTTCCTGTTGTGCTACACCTGTGGTGTAATTCCCGTACGTTGTAATTCTCCTAGTTTGTGCTTCAGCTGTGTACTGGACTTGACCTGTGTTTTATAACTCACGTTTGTATCAATACGTGACCTGTGTTGTGCTGCACCTGGGTTACGTCTTACCTGTGAACCGAGTCCTGAACGCGGCCCAGGACGGGTGTTCCACCCACGACCATCCGCGGGACAGAGGAGGAGGAGGAGGTGGTGGTGACGCTGTAGGTCGTGACCACCACCACCAACAACAAGACGACCAGGTAGCCCAATATGGGCGATACATCTACAGGATATTCTCTACCTACCAACCAAACCTACCAGGAACAGGGCGACCCCCTTATAACCGCTCCACTGACGGACCTCCACAGCGCCCCACGCAGCCGTGCTATAAGCAGCGCCCCTTTGATACCGAAAGACGTCAGGCGTCTGCGATGATGGACAAGGCTGTAGGAGGCTTGCACGGGTAGCTGCTGGGGTCGTGCGACAATATCCACCACCCAACCCCACCACCTGAGTCCCTCCTTACATGGTGAGGGGCCGCTGCTTATGACGTCCCCGACGGTGGTGGTGGTGGACGGGCCGCCGACGGAGGAGTAGGAGGAGGAGGAGTAATCCCCTCCCCGACCCACGTGTTACATGACAAACGAAGGTGACCAATAGGGGGTCGCGCCCGGCAGGAGGCTCCCCATCTTGGTGGTGACACCAGACGGACGGAACTTGACCTGTGTCCTCTGTACATGTGTACATAAGATGTAAAGGGCACACATGTGTCCTCTGTACATGTGTACACAGGCAATCGTGAAGAAGAAAATTGTACTCAGCAGTTTCTAGGGTATTGTACGACGTGGTAGAGAGTCTGTGTTGCACCAGAAAGCTATAGATACGTAGAGCAGCAGCAGCAGCAGCGAGCACATGCAGGAGGAGGAGGAAGAGGAGGAGGAGGACGGGGTGACAGCAGTCAATACAGGGGAGGCAGCAGGTGTGTCATCGACCTGCACAACAAACCTGATCACTTCTTTAAGCTTTATCTGTTCTCTCTCTATTTTTTTTCTTTTTCCAGGACTTCGTTGCTTATCGTCGTCTTCTTCTGAGGTCCTGGAAATTGGTTGATGTCAGTCACCGCGAGGGGTTTGATCCTGCTTCCTCTTCAGCAAGGGGCAGAATTTATGGGGGCCCCACCTGACCTTGTCTGTATTTAAGGTCATCTGGTCTGATGGCTACTCCCGTGACCTTGTTCGTCCTGAAGGTCACGTAGTCTGACGTAAAGAATCATCTCTCTCTCTCTCTCTCTCTCTCTCTGTCTCTCTCTCTCTCTCTCTCTCTCTCTCTCTCTCTCTCTCTCTCTCTCACTCATAGCTTTGCTCCTTAGTCGAACGATTATTCTTTCCTATTCTTCTCCTCGCACACCGGTGGGAGTCATGTGGCCAAATACGGCGTCCAACAGCATTCTCGCCGAACGTTTTTACATTTGCGTCTTTTTTTTTTCTCTCCACTTCTCCCAACACTTTCAAACGTCTCCGTCTGTCTCCGCCCAGATGCGATATCTAATTTAGTGCCGATTCCGTCCCGCCAACGGTGGCCGTTACTGCTGCTGCTGCTGCTGCGGTTCCTCAAGGACTTAGGTTCCTGGTTCCCTTCTCCTCCTCCTCCTCCTCCTCCTCTTTCTTGTGTTACCGTATTTTGCCGACCGTAGACCGAGTAACGACACGGAGGCGATATTCAGGGCGACCTCTCCTATCACTCGGTCCATCAAGCCTCCACACACACACACAAACACACACAAACACACACACACACACACCCTCACACAATCTTGACGCTACACAGACTTCCTCTCATTCTGCAGCCAACCCCTGTTTGCTGCGGAAACATCGATCTGTCAGGCGTTATTGCTTCAGGTGAACAACACCCGAACGTTTTTTTCTGTTGGCACGCCCAAAAAGAAGACGTTCGGAGATCTCTTTCGTCATCAGCAGGGCCTCCTTGCCTCAGACCCTATCTTAGGCATAGGTATATTTGCGGACAGCCTTCCAGAACCATCCACTTCTCAGATCTCGTCGAAATGACTTTTAAGAATTAATGATTTCCTTTCCTTACACGCGCCTCCCGTTTTCCTTATCCCAAGAGCTGTTTCCCCTTCACAAAAAACGGTTCGTCAGTAGGGAATTCTTTTTCCGATACTTGAGGAGGTGCACGCCTCTCTCGCTCTCTTCTTCCTTTGTCATCCTAAACGCAGCTCGGGGTCACCAGCAGCAGCAGACTCTCCCCTCCTCCTCCTCCTTTGAAGCTGAGACTCATATATACGAGTGTCCCTGACCCTCTTCACAGGTCAGTCGTGCGTCCTCCGCTAGTTCCCTGTTGCCTACACTCTTTCGACGCTTTGATGACAACGGGTCATTCTGTAGTGCCCCTGTGTGTGTGTGTGTGTGTGTATCTTTTTTTCCCTTTTCTTCGTTTCTTCTTCTTTTCTGCTTCTTCTTCTTCTCCTCCTCCTCCTCCTCCTCCTCCTCCTCCTCCTCCTCTTCCTCCTCCTCCTCCTCCTCCTTCAGGTCAAGAGCCAGTGGTGTAAAGGGCTTAGTGAAGTTGAGAGAAAATGCAGCGAACGCGAGAGTGTAGTGGAGATGACCTTTTTTTTCATCTTACCCCCAAAGGGTCAGGTCAGAGGCTAGAGGTGTCCAGGGTGTAGTAAAATTGTTGATGTAGGGAGGAAGCGCCTCTGACCTGATCCGTGAGTAGAAAAAAATCAATTTAGGTTTATTTAGGGTGAAGTGTAGACTCGTTCCTTAACGTTCTCCATCGTAGCGAAGATGATCTTGGCTACGGATGTTGAGAGAGGTAGATAGATGTTTTTGCATTCGCTCGCGAATGTTGGCGTTTCTAGTTAGAATTAGAATGTCTGGTTAGACTTAGATCATATAGACATGTCTCATCGTCTCTCTTAGACTTAGATGATTTGGACATGTCTCATCGTCTCTGTTAGACTTAGATGATTTGGACGCGTCCCATCGTCTCGTTAGACTTAGATGATATGGATATGTCCCATTGTCTTTCTCAGACTTGGATGATTGAGACATGCACCATCGTCTTTGGTGGACTTAGAGGATATAGACGTGTCCCAACGTCTTTTAGAAATGAATCTGATCTTTCCACATACAGAAGCAGACACTGTGTGTAGACCACAGCGTGTCTGCTGTGATGGTCGTGCGCGTCTGTCTGTCCCCAGCAGCTGATGCAGAGGGGAAGTATAGCGGTAGAATAAGTGTAGCAGCGGATCTCGCGTGCAGCAGGAGGTAGCAGACAGTGCGTGCAGCAGCAGAACCAGCATCGGTGGATAGCGCGTGCAGCAGCAGGCAGCAGAGAGCACGTGCTGCGGCAGCGGACCTCGCGTGCAGCAGGAGGTGGCAGAGAGTGCGTGCAGCAGCAGGTGACAGAGCCTCCGGCATCGGAAAATACGTGCAGCAGAGAGTGCGTGCAGCGGTATGCAGCAGGGCAGACAGACAGTACGTGCAAGTAACGGGGTTGCAAGGCTTGGCTTCAAGGCAGTAGTCGGCCGGGGAGAAACCCCCCCCCAACAACCAGTAGTGGCGGCGGTGGCTGGTAGAGATTACGGGGTCACAATCGGAGAGATTGAAATCGTGGACTCACACAGACACCTCGTAAGGTAACAGGTTTAAGTAGATTATTAGGACATGTAGGAAAGCTGGCGAAGGTCTGCTCGCGTTTGGTGGGAACTGTAACGACTTCCAGACACACACACACACACACACACACACACACACGACCAGACCCTGCCAGACGCCAGTAGCCCAAGGAGACTACAGAACAGTTATAGACGGCGGCAGACGAGAAAGAGAGAGAGAGAGAGAGAGAGAGACCAGATGCCACGCAACAGGAGAGAGGAGGGGAAAACAAAAACTAAGGAGGCCACAGTATACCTACCTGCAGCGGGTGGAGTAGAAAGGCTTTGGGATCAAGATCAGATCAGGAGAGGAGGAGTGTAGAGGGATGACCATATCATCATCAAGAGAATACGACACTGTGTGACACACACACACACAGACACACAGGGGGGAATGGTGTTGCATATAGATAGGTTATCACTCCACAAAGGTGTTACAGTACTCCACCCTGCTCGAGTCTCACACCGCGAGTGAAAAGTCACCTTTGAGGGGAAAGAGAGAGACTGTATCATTGGCAGTGTGCAATGCAGTCTCTTCGTCAGGGAACTCGCCACTCACTGCGGGTAAAAGTAGCGGTATAGAAAATGGTCCCAATTAACAGGAAATTTGCTCCTGGGGTAATTATGGATTAGAGAATATAAATAAACCGCCATTACAGAAGAGGATAATAACACTGATGGGACAAGTAAAGAAATCATTACGACCTGCAGGAGACGGCAGAACGAATCTTTCCTCGACGTTTACGAAGATGAGGTCTTAAGCCTTACAGTCTCCTCCGCCAGGAAATTTCACAGGTGTTCTCCTGCCGGAGGCCGGTCGTGTCATCTGTGCCCGTCGTAGTTACGTGACCTCAATACCCACCACAGCATGAAGTAGGGAATACCTTTCAGACGTGCTCTCAGTTACGACGCTGCGTCAGTTATGAGATCCGCATCTCGGGGACTCATCTGCCAACGGTGAATGAATGAATACATGTAATGATATTGTGTGCGCCGACACCTTTGAGGTCGGAAACCACGAAATATTTGCGGTGAAAACTCCTCTCCACTGACCCACCCCCCTGGGCTGTGCCTGCCTCACTTTGCCTCGTCTGGTTTGCGAAACATCGTGAATGTGTGCGTATGTGTGTGTGTGTGTGTGTGTGTGTGTGTGTGTGTGTGTGTGTGTGTTCAGTGCTTGGAGACGGTTCGATCTAGCCCGTTATAAGGTTGTTCTGCGGGTTTTGCTCTCTCCTTCACACGCACACATTTATGTCCCCTTCTCCAACAGCACCACCAACAATAACATCACCACCACCACCATCACCACCACCATC
>JAUUDW010009141.1:0-10238 GCA_032361385.1 Panulirus guttatus | reverse complement strand
CCACCAATGAGGGCACCCTTGTTCTCCATTCCCATCACTGACTGCACACATGTTCTCCATTCCATTCAATGATGGCACCCATGTTCTCCAGGTCCATCACTGACGGCACTCATGTTTTCCATTCCCATCGCTGACAGCATCCAAGTTTTCCATTCCCACCACTGACGGCACCCATGTTCTACATTACTATCACTGATGGCACCAGTGTTCATCATTCCTGTCACTGACGACACCCATGTTCTCCATTTTCATCACTGACGGCATATATTTTCTCCTTGACCATCACTGACGGCACCCATGTTCTCAGTTCCCATCATTGACGGCACCCATGTTCTCCATTCCAGTCAATAAAGGCACCCATGTTTTCCATATCCTTCACTTATGGCACACATGTTCTTCATTCCCATCAATGAAGGCACCTATCTTTTACATTCCTAACCACTAACGGCACGTATATTCTCCATTCCCACAACTGACGGCACCAGTGTTCTCCATTCCCACCACTGATGGTACCCACGTTCTCCATTCCCACCATTGACGGCACCCATGTTCTCCATTACCACCATTGATGGCACCCATGTTCTCCATTTCCATCACTGACGGAACCCATGTTCTACATTCCCACCACTGACGGCACCCATGTTCTCCATTCCCATCACTGACGGCACCCATGTTCTCTATACCCACTACTGACGGCAGCAATGTTGACTATTTCCATCACTAACGGCATCCATGTTATCCATGCCCATCACTGACAATACCCATGTTCTCCATACCCACTACTGACGACACCCATGTTCTCAATTCCCATAACTGAGGCACCTGTATTCTCCAGGTCCATCACTGTTCGGCACGCATATTCTCCATTCTCATCAATGACGGCACCCATATTTCTCCATGCCCAAACTGACGGCAATCATGTTCTCCATTCCCATCACTGACGGCACCTGTGTTCTCCATTCCCAACACTTACGGCTCCCATGTTCTCCGTACTCATCACATATGGCACCCATGTTATCCATTCTTACCATTAACGGCAGCCATGTTTTCCATTCACATAACTGAGAGCACTTATGTTCTCCATTCCCACCACTGGCGGTACCCACGTTTTCCTTTCCTACCACTGACGGCACCAATGTTTTCCATTCCCACCAATGATGGCACCAGTGTTCTCCATTCCCATCACTGACTGCACACTTGTTCTCCATTCCCACTACTGACGGCACCTATGTTGTCCATTCCCATTACTGACGGCACCGATGTTCTCCATTCCCATCACTGACGGTACCCATGTTCTCCATACCCACTAGTGACGGCAACCATGTTGTCCATTCCCATCACTGACTGCACACTTGTTCTCCATTCCCACTACTGACGGCATCCATGTTGTCCATTCCCACCACTGACGGCACTCATGTTCTCCATTCCCATCACAGACGGCACCCATGTTCTCTATTCCCACCATTTACTGCATCAATGTTTTTTATACCCTTCATTGACGGCATACATGTTCTCCAGGCCCATCAATGGCGGCACCCATGTTCTCCATTCCCAATACTGATTGCACCCAGGTTCTCCTTTCCTACCACTGACGGCGCCCATGTTCTCCATGACTATCAATAGCGACACCTATGTTCTCCATACCCACCAATGACGGCAACCGTGTTTTCCAATCCCATTATTGACGGCAGCCATGGTGTCCATTTCCTTCACTGACAGCACCCATGTTCTCCATGGCTATCACTGACAGCACCCATGTTCACCATGCCCACTAATGATGGCACCCATGTTCTCCCTTCCCATGACTGATGGCACCCATGTTCTCGAGGCCCATCACTGACTGCACCAATGATCTCCATTCCAATCAATGACGGCACCCATGTTCTCCAGGGCCATCACTGACGGCACTCACGTTTTCCATTCCCATCACTGATGGCAGCAATGTTCTCCGTACCCATCACTATTTGGCACCAATGTTCTCCATTCCCATCAATGACGGCACCCATATTCTCCATTCCCACCATTGACGGTACCCACGTTCTTCATTTCCTTCACTAACAGCACCCATGTTCTCCATTCCCATCACTGATTGCACACAGGTTCTCCATTCCCATTACTGACGGCACCCATGTATGCCATTCAAACCCCTGACGGCACCCATGTTCTCCGTGCCCACCACTGACGGCACCCATGTTCTTCATTCCCATGACTGACGGAACTCATGTGCTCCATTCCCATCATTGACGGTACCCGTGTTCTCCATTTTCATCACTGACGGCACCTGTTCTCCATGCTCATCACAGACGGCAGTTTTGTTCTCCACTCCCATCACTGATAGCACTCATGTTCTCCATTCCCATCACCGACGGCACCCATGATCTTCATTCCCAACACAGACGGCACCCATGTTCTCCATACCCGCTACTGACGGCACCTACATTCTCCATTCCCATGATTGATGGCACTCATGTTCTCCCTTCCCATCACTGACGGTATCCATGATCCCCATTCCCATCAATGACGGCACATGTGTTCTCCATTCTCATCACTGACGGCACCCATGTTCACCATGCCCAACACTGACGGCACCAATGTTCTTCATACCCACTACTGACGGCACCCATGCTCTCCATTCCCATGACTGATGGCACCCATGTTCTCCAGGCCCATCACGGACGACACAAATGTTCTCCATTCCTATCAATGTCGGCACCCATGTCTTCCATGCCCATCAATGTCGGAAACCATGTTTTCCATTCCCATCATTGACGGCACCAATGATATCCATGCCCATCACTGACGGCATTCATGTTTTCCATTACTATCACTGATGGCACCCATGTTCTTCATGCCCTTCACTAACAGCACCCATGTTGTTGATTTCCATCACTGGCGGCACCCATGTTCATTATTCCTGTCACTGATGGCACCCACATTCTCAATTCCAATCACTGACGGAACCCATATTCTCCAGGGCCATCAATGACGGCACCTATGCTCTCCGTACCCATCACTTATGGTTCCTATGTTTTCCATTCCCATCAATGAAGGCACCCAATGTTCTCCATTCCCACCACTAACGACTCCCTTGTTCCCCATTCTCATAACTGACGACACACATATTCTCCATTCCCACGACTGACGGTACCAGTGTTCTCCATTCCCACCACTGATGGCACCCATGTTCTCCATTTCCATCACTGACGGCACCGATGTTCTCCAATCTCACCACTGAATACACCCATGTTCTCCATTCCCATCACTGACGGCACCGATGTTCTCAATTTCCATCACTGACGGCTCCCATATTCTCCGTACCCCTCACTTATGCCTCCCATGTTCTCCATTCCCATCAATGAAGGCACCCATATTCTCCAATCCCATAACTAACGGCACCCATGTTCTCCATTCCCACCTTTGACGGTACTCACGTTGTTCCATTCGCGCCACTGATGGCACTCTGTTCTCCATTCCCACCACTGATGGCACCAATGTTTTTTAAACCTTTCACTGACGGCATATGTTATCCAGACCCATCACTGACGGCACCCATGTCCTCAATGCCCATCACTGACGGCACTTATGTTCTCCATTCCCATCACTGATGGTACCAATGTTCTCCATTTCCATGACTGATGGCATCCATGTTCTCCATTCCCATCACTGACAGCACCCATGTTCTCCATGCTCATCAATGACCGCACCCATGTTCTCCATATCTACTACTGACATCACCCATGTTCTCCATTCACATGAAACATGGCACCCATGTCCTCCTGGCCCATCACTGACGGCACACATGTTTTCTATTCCCATCATTGACGGTACCATGTTCTCCATGCTCTTCATTGACGGCATTCATTTTCACCATTCCCATCACTGACGGCACCAATGTTCTCTAGGCGTATCACTCACGGCACCCAGGTTCTCCATTCTCACCACTGACGGCAGCAATATTATCTATATCCATAAATGACGGCACCCATGTTCTCTAGACGCATAAATGATGGTAACCATGTTCTTCATACCCACGACTGATTTCATCCATGTGCTCCATGCCCATCAATTACGGCACCCAGGTTCTCCACACCCATCATTGGCGGCACCCATGTTCTCTATACCCATCACTGACGACAGTCATGTTTTCCATACCCAACGCTGACGGCAGCCATGTTATCCGTATCCATCACTGACGGCATCCATGTTCTCCATACACATTAATGACGGCAACCATGTTCATCATACCCACAACTGACGTCACCCATGTTCTCCACGCCCATTATTTACCGCACCCAGATTTTCCATACCTATTATTTGCAGCATACATATTCTCTATACCCATCACTGACGGCAGTAATGTTTTCCATACCCATCACTGACGGCACGTATGTTCTATGGCCATTACTGACTGCACCATTGTTTTCCATGCCAATCACTGACGGCACCCAAGTTCTCCATTCCCACTACTAACGTTACCCATGTTCTCCATTCCCATCACTGACGGCACCCATGTTCTCCATTCCCATCATTGACGGCACCCATGTTCTCCATACCCACTACTCTTGGCACCATGTTCTCCATGCCCATCACTAATGGCATTCATGTTCTCCATTCCCATCACTGACGGCACCCATGTTCTCCATACCCACTACGTATGGCACCCATGTTCTCCATGCCCATCACTAATAGCACTCATGTTCAATATTCCCATCACTGACGGAACCTATATTCTCCTTGTCCCATCTCTGACGACACCCATGTTCTTCATTCCCATCACTGACGGCACCCATGTTCTCCATGTCCACTTCATATGGCACCCATGTTCTCCATGCCCATCACTAATAGCACTCATGTTCAATATTCTCATCACTGACGGAACCCATGTTCTCCGTGTCCCATCTCTGACGACACCCATGTACTCCATTCCCATGACTGACGTCACCCATGTTCTCCAGGTCCATCACTGACGGCACCGATGTTCTCCATGCCCATTACAGACGGCACTCATGTTCTCAGTACCCACTACTGACGGCACCCAAGTTATCCATTCCTATGTGTGACGGCACCCATGTTCTCCAGGCCCATTACTGATGGCACTGATGTTCTCCATGCCCATAACAGACGGCACTCATGTTCTCCATGCCCACCAGTGATGGCACTCATGTTCTCCATACCCATCAGTGGCGGTATCCATGATCGTCATATCCATCACTGTCGGAAGGTATATTCTCCATACCCAACACTGACGGTAGCCACGTTCTCCATACCCATCACTTAAATTAGCTTTATTTTGCAGCTTGCAATTCTTTCCAATTGTAAGATCAAGCAATAATCTTCCATCATTGCTGGGTCCCACCAACCACAGTATCCATCGCTGCTAGATGTTGAAGAAAAATTGTCCATTTCCGTCACTGATAGCACCCATGTACTCCATTCCCATCACTGACGGCACCCATGATCTCCATTTCCTTCACTGACGGCACCCATGATCTCCATTTCCTTCACAACGGCAATCATGTTCTCCATACCCATCACTGTCGGCATACATAGTCTCCATTCCCATCACTGACGAAACCCATGTTTTCCATTCCCTTCACTAACGGCACCCATGCTCTCCATCACCATCATTGACTTAACCCATGTTCTCCATTCCCATTACTGACGGTACCCATGTTCCCCATTCCCTTCATTGAAGCCACTAATGTTCTCCATTTCCTTCAATGATGGCACCAAGGTTCTCCATTCCTAACACTGACGGCACCCATATTCTAAATTCCCATCAATAATGGTACCCATGTTCTCCATGCCTATATCTGACGGCACTCATATTCTACATTCCTATCACTGACGGCACCCCTGTTCACCAGGCCCATCACTGACGGCATCTATGTTAGCCTTACCCATCAATTATGGTACCTATGTTCTCCATTTCCATCAAAGACGACACTCAATTTTTCCATTCCTACCACTAACTGCACCAATGTTCTCCTTTGCCATAACTGACGGCGCACATGTTTTCCATTCCCACCTCTGACGGCACCCAGGGTCTCCATTCCCATCACTGACGGCAGCCATGTTCTCCATACCCACCACTGACGGCACCCATGTTCTCTCTACCCATCACTGACGGCAGCCATATTCTTCATACCCACCACTAACGGCATTCATCTTTTCCATACCCATCACTGACAGCACCCATGTTCTTCATTCCCATCACCGACGGCACTCATATTCTCTATTCCCATGACTGACGGCGCACGTGTTTTCCATTTCCATCGCTGACGGCACCAATGTTTTCCATTCCCATCATTGACGGCACCCATATTCTCTATTCCCATCTCTAACAGAACCCATGTTCTCTATACTCATCACTGACGGTAGCCATGTTTTCCATACCCATCACTGACGACAACCATGTTCTCCTTACCCATTACTGCCGCCAGCCATGTTCTCCTTACCCAAAACTGACGGCACTCATGTTCATACCCACCACAAACGGCACCCATGTTTTCCATACCCATCACTTACTGCAGCCATGTTCTCCACACCCATCACTGACAGCACCAATGTTCTCTTTTTGCACCCCTGACGGCACCCATGTTTTCTATTCCCATAACTGACGGCACACATGTTTTCCATTCCCACCACTGACAGCACCCATGTTCTCCATACCCACTAGTTATGGCAAACATGTTTCCATACCCATCACTGACTTTACTCATGTTCTCCATTCCCACCACTGACGGCATCCATATTTTCCATGTCCCATCACAGATGGCACCCATATTCGCCATACCCATTACTGACGGCACCCACGTTCTCTATTTCAATTACTAATGGCACCCATGTTCTCCATTCTCATCACTGAATGCACCTACGTTCTCCATTCCCATGACTGACGGCACCCATGTTCTCCTGGCCCATCACTGACGGCACCCATGTTGTCTATGCCCATGAAAGACGGCACTTGAGTTCTTAATACCCCTTACTGCCGGCATCTATGTTCTCCATTCCCATGACTGACGGCACCCATGTTCTCTAGACCTATCACTGACGGAAAACATGTTTTCGATGGCCATCACAGACGACACTCATGTTCTCCATACTCGCCACTGACGGCACCCATGTTCTCCGTACCCAACACTTACGGCACCCATGTTCTCCATACCCATCACTAGTGGTATCCATGTTCTCCATACCCATCACTGATGGGAGGCATGTTCTCCATACCCACCACTGACGGCAATCATGTTTTCCATACCGATCGCTGACGGCACCCATTTTCTCCAGTCCCATTATTAATTGCACCCATGTCTTCTGGTCCCATCACTGACGGCACCCATGTTCTCCATAACCATCACTGACGGCACCCATGTTTTCTATGTCCATTACTAACGGCACCCATGTTCTCCATACCCATCACTGACGGCACACATGTACTCCATTCCAAACACTGACGGTACCCATATTCTCCATTCCCATAACTGACGGCACCCATGTTTCTCATCCCCTTCACTGACAGCACCACAGTTCTCCATTTTTATCCCTGATGGCACCCAGGTTCTCCACTCCCACCACTAACGGCACCCATTTTCTCCAATTCCGCCTCTGACGGCACCCATGTTCTCCATTCACATCACTGACTGCACCCAGGTTCTCCAGGCCTATCACTGACGGCTCCCATGTTCTCCATTTCCAACGCTGATGGCACCTATGTTCTCCATACCCATCATTGACAGCATTCGTGTTATCCATTCCCATCACTAACGGTACCCGTTCTCCATTCCTATCAATGACGGAACCCCTGTTCTCCATTCCTATCACTGACGGCACCCATGTTCTCCATGACCGTCATTGATCGCACCCATTTTCTCCATATGTACTACTGACGTCACCCATGTTCTCCATTCACATGACAGATGGCACCCATCTTCTCCTGTCCCATCACTGACGGCACCCATGCTCGCTATTCCCATGATTGACGGCACCCATGTTTTCCATGCCCTTCACTTACGGCACTCATGTTCACCTTTCCCATCACTGAAGGCACTAATGTTTTTCAGGCCCATCACTGACGGCAGCCATTATCTCCGTACCCATCACTTATGGCACCTATGTTCTCCATTCCCACCACTGACTGCACCGATGTTCTCCATTCCCATCACTGACTGCACACAGGATCTCCATTCCCATCACTGACGGCACCTATATTTTCCATTCCCAACACTGATGGCACCTGTGTTCTCTGTGCCCATCATTGACCGCAACCATGTTCTCCATATCTGCTACTGACGTCACCGAGTCTCCAGTCACATGACAGATGGCATCCATGTCTTCCTGGCCCATCATTGGCGGCACCCATGCTTTCTATTTCCATGATTGACGGCATCCATGTCCTCCATGCCCTTCACTGACGGCAATCATGTTCACCATTCCCACCACTGACGGCACCCTTGTTCTCCATGCCAATTACTAACGGTACCCATGTTCTTCATTCCCACCACTGACGGCACGCATGTTCCCCATGCCCATCAGCAACGACACCCATGTTCTCCATACCCACCACTGACGACACCCAAGTTCTTCATGCCCATCACTGGCGGTACTCTTGTTCTCCATGCCCACCATTGACCACACCCATGTTCTCCATATCTACTACTGACGTCACCCATGTTCTCCATTCACATGACAGATGGCACCCATGTCCTCCTGGCCAATCACTGACGGCACCCATGTTCTCCAGGCACATCACTGACGGCACTCATGTTCTCCAGGCACATCACTGACGGCACCAAGGTTCTCCAATCCCACCACTGACGGTACGCATGTTCTCCATGCTCATCAGTAACGACATCCATGTTCTCTATACCCACCATTGACGGCACTCAAGTTTTCCATGCCCATTAATGATGGTACCCATGTTCTTCATGCCCATTACTGACGGCACCCATGTTCTCCATATGCATTAATGACGGCAACCATGTCCTTCATACCCACGACTGAGGTCACCCATGTTCTCCTTGTCCATCACTTACGGCACTCAGGTTCTCCACATCCTTCATTGGTGGCACCCATATTCTCTATACCCATCACTAACGGCAGTCATATTTTGCATACCCATCTCTGACGACAACCATATTATCCATACCCATCACTGACGGCACACATGTTCTCCATGCCCATTCCACACGGCACCCATGTCCTCCATATCCTTCACTGACGGCACCCATGTTCTCCATACGCATTAATGACGGCAACCATGTTCTTCATACCCACGACTGAAGTCACCCATGTTCTCCATGCCCATGACTTACGGCACCCAAGCTCTCCACACCTATCATTTGCGGCACCCATGTTCTCTATACCCATCACTGACGGCACCGATGTTCTCCATCCCCTTCACTTACGGCACCCATGTTTTCTATGGCCATTACTGACCGCACCAATGTTCTCCATGCCAATTACTAACGGCACCCATTTTCTCCATTCCCACCGCTGACGTTACTCATGTTCTCCATTCCCATCACAGACGACACCCATGTTCTCCATACCCACTGTTTATGGCACCCATATTCTCCATGACCAACACTAATGGCACTCATGTTCCTCATTCCCATCACTGACGGCACCATGTTCTCCATGCCCCATCACTGACGACACCCTTTTTCTCCATACCCATTACTGACGGCACCCATGTTCTTCATGCCCATTCCTGACGGCACCCATGTTCTCTGTTCCAATCAGTGACGGCACCTATGTACTTTATTATTCATGACTGACATCACCCATGTACTCCATGCCCATTACAGACGGCACTCATGTTCTCAATACCCATTACTGATGGCACCCAAGTTTTCCATTCCCATATGTGACGGCACTCATGTTCTCCAGGCCCATCACTGATGGCACTGATGTTCTCCGTACCCATCACAGACGACATTCATGTTCTCCACACCCAGCACTGATGATTCCCATGTTTTCCATTCCCATGAATGATGGCGCCCATTTTGTTCAGGCCCGTCATTGACGGAACCCATGTTCTCCATTCCCATCAATGATGGCATTCATGTTCTCCAAGTCCATCACTTACGGCACTCATGTTCTCCATTCCCATCACTGACGGTAACCATATATTCCAAGCCCATCACTGATGGCAAACATATTTTCCATTCCCAACACTTACGCCACCTATATTCTCCATACTCATCACTGACGGCATTCATATTCTTCATTTCCAT
>JAUUDW010009130.1:0-10238 GCA_032361385.1 Panulirus guttatus | reverse complement strand
ACCTTTCTGCCCTTGGATCCCCTTAAGTGGGGCTTCTGCAGAACTGAGGAAGCCAGCCATATTCACTGGGTAGGACCAAAGTTCAAGAAATCTGGTGATGTGTGTCTTTGTATTTGGTAAGCACGGGACAGTTGAGGAGTAGGTGTTGTGTGTAGAATTTGTGGCGAGGGCACTACCTGGGAGAGCAAAGACTGGTATGTCTGAAGGTATGCTAGTCGTAACAGTATTGTATGGATGCAAGGCATGGAATCTAGACGAGAATGTATTGAAGAGGGTAAATGTGTTGGAAATTAAGTGTCTGAGGACAGCAGTGGTGTGAGAAGGGTTGATCAAGTTAAAAATGATTTTACTCTGATAGTACAACCTCACCAACAATGACTCTTCACTTGCAATGAAGCCACAAGTACTACCTCATGTCAGCTCTTTGCAACAGCACCACACTCTTTTCATCCAAACCACTCCATAACTAACTACCAGCCCCCAAGTAGAAATAATAACATAATCATGTCTCACACTTTATTAACCTATACTCAAAAATTTCCCCTCTTCCAACAAACATGTTGATAAAACATATATAAACCCAAATGACCATAAGAGCAGTGGATAATTGACCTCTCAACCCATTCTTAAAATACCACTCAACCAGACATGAATTCATCAAAAACTACACTTCTAAGGCATGTACAAGTTCTCCTTTCTCATCCGGATCTTGGATACCCCCATCTCTTCAGCACTACAAACACCAGTTCAACAAGCTAGAAGGCCCGTTATGCCAAAGATGCAAAATCCACATAGAAGATGCTAAACACTTATTCCTCAAATGTCCTGTGCTCACCCCACAAAGGCATTCTCATTATCACATGCTCTTTAATCTGTATCCCTGACCAGTGGACAAGGTCATCCTCATAGGCACTGCACGAGTCCCATAGAAGGGGCTCCTAAGGTATGGGGTACAGTAAGGTACATCCGCATAAAGGCACTGGACTCTGCCTGCAATGGTTAATCTGCAAGTGAGAAATCACTTTGGCAAATCTGTATCATCATCAGCAGACAGAAAGAAGTACAGTCACAGTCTTGTAGATAACCTTTTATCACTCTAAAGGAGGCCATCTTTGCTCTTACGTGGGTTGCAGTTGTGAAACTGCAGGAGCCCCATAAAAGGGTTCATGGGGTGTATAACTAAAATATATGCATTTGTACAAATGGAATTAGTAACATTTTGTTTCAAGAGGTTTCCACTTGACATAGTTTTTTTTTTTTCATTATATATTATTATCCCTCATAACTTGATGGTTTCCTCACACTGGAAAGAATACTTTACTTAAAACAACATTAAATTCAAAAGGTCCTCAACCTATATAACTACTTATTTTGCATTATGAAATTCAAAACACTACTTTTTTCATGTAAAGGAAGTAATAAAACTGCTGTCACAGAAGAACCCCACGATAAGGGTTGTTGAAGGTCAAAGCAACTATACGACAATAAATAGTAATATTAAGAATATTTTAGTCAATCCTTCTTACACACTGCCTTCTTCCTTATGCATTACACCAGTCAACAGTTTTACTGTAATTGCAATAAGTTATCAATGAACAATATTTTTGCTATCAATATTGGCAAACAAAATACATAAAAACTCTCTTCGAGTTTCAGTGAGGGGAATCTATAACTATTCTATCACTCACAGCATCTGAGCATATACTATCAAAACTATAGTAGGCTTCTACACCAACCTTAGACTAGTATATGTAGCCTTTCTATCCTTACAATTAATCACAAATTCTAATTGTGTAAATATCCTTTACTCAACCAATTTTATCACTCATGGAAGATATTGGCATTGGCAAATTTGTACGTCTTGATAATAATACCAAATTCTTCCTTCAAGACAGCTATCCCAAGACTGTTGGCCAATATGCACATATGATTTGAGAATTAACTCACACTGTGATGCAAAGCTTTTTAAGAGGATTATGTCTGAAAACGTAATTCACGTCTAAACTACTCGCAACAGCTGTTAAAATTATCACACTATTGGCGGCAGTTTCTGCTAAGGATATGACTTCTTTAAACATCTGAACCATATTCAATATATTTATGCAATGTGACTGAATATATACATAAGAAACAGTAGTACAACAAAATTAATAATTCTGTATATCCTCAATGTTTTCATACATGTCTCCCATTTCCTACCTAAGCGGGGTAGCAGCAGGAACAGACAACTGATCTTTAAAGGAAAAATCTTCACTTGGCTCCTTCTTTTGGAAAGTATCCATAAAAATGGGGAGAATCTCCAACCCCCTCTTGGTAACCTTCAACAACACACCAGATACATGAGTAATAGTGTCTCCCAGCCTTACTCTATGAAAAAATCTTTCTCATGGGATAAAAAGTTCCACTAAACTTAAAAAAGTAAAGCAGTTGTCAATGATACTCTGCTGCATTATATATTCCCTTGAAGCATTTGGTTACTTTTTAAAAGTATATCTCAAAATAAATCTTTACATAAGAATATTATAAAATTCATACTGAGAACATGGTAAAAGCAGATGATGTTAAATTTTGGTATAAGACATGAAACCATTCAATACAGTGATTACCATACCTGACAACTAAAACAGCTCACCAATGGGAGCATTCTGAAGCCACAAGTCATGTAAGAAGTTATACAAGTCGTCCGTAACTCCTACCTAGAAATAAAAATTATATATTTTATTATATTATCAAAACTGTAATTCTACATGCAGAAGGTACTGTTTGCAAATAATGCAACTTCAGTAATCCACAATTCAGTACTTGGGATTACCGAAATCTCCTACCTAAAACAGTTTTATATCATTTACCCAGAATGTTAACTGGAAAACAAATATATGCAAAGATGTTGATGCTTATATATTTACTTTAACAAGAAGTTTTGCCTGTGTTTGTTTGTTTGCACATGCATGCATGCGTGCATGTTGTACGTGTATTTGTAAGTAAATTCTTATTTTTCGAATGGAGAGGGAGCTTTGAATTCATGGGGTCCTGTCTTTTAACCTCCTATTTCCATGGTGTAGGTTAATGAACTTTTCAGTGCCACAAACATTCACTTTCTTTCCATGTACAATAGCTAGTTTCACATATGTGTATCCCCTATTATCTAGTGAAATCCTGTTCTAATGGACTTTAATGTAAGGGAATTCAGCTTCTAATGAACCTTTTGGACCCATGAGACATGGTATGTGTTCTAATGGGAAATTCTCCGAAGATCTATTGTGTCACAAATTTAGTCCAGTAAGGTAATGACCCACTGAGTTGAGTTTGGGATCTAATAGAATAGTCTGTTAGTTCCTATCCTCAGACTAGGATACTCAAATTCATACCAAGTGACAGCCTGTAGTATATCATCTTGATGGAAGTTTTTCTTTATTTCATTTATATTTAATGTTCTCCCTGCACATACAGAGTGAACCCTTTTATAATGTGGTAGTTATGTTCCCAGAAAACAGCATTTTCTATAAAAGTATGTTATATATACTAAATAATAAATGGGAAAATAGGGTTACGGTCTTAGACATGATAAAGTTGCATAATAAATCGAAGAGTAAATGGAAAAAATAGGGTTATGTTCCCAGATATGACACAGGTGCCTAATAAATGTACAGGTACTACTGGAACCTGCTTTCTCGTGACCCACCATCTGGTGTTCTGCTCATCCAGTGTTCATAAAAAATAAATTTAGTTATGTAGAAATGGAATACAAAATTAATAAACCATGCTGGGTAATACTGGATGATAGCTAGTCAATGGTGGCATCATTATACAATAAGTAAAAACCAACCCCATGAATAAGGTTAAAGGGGAAACTAGGTGATGGTGGCAGTTGATGAATGAGTAACTGCCACTACTAGATGATTCCTCCTGGTGATACAACCCAAATTATTATGTTGTAAAAATGTTTATGTAATATATTGTGTAAATCAATATTCTATTTCAGAAGAAACATATGAGGGGTATGATATCAACAGACCTTTTGGACACAATGATATGTAGGGTAGGTTATAATGGAATTACACTTCCGATAGTCCAGAAATGTAATTACTGATTTGCACAGTACAGAGAGATCTGAATTCTACACTTGTAAGGTCCCATCTTGTGAACTATCTTAAACATTTGTATACTTACAGCATTTACAGTTGCATCCCTTAGTCTATTTGAGCCATCTACCACCTTTACACTAAACAATACTTGTTTACATGTGTTGATTCCTATTTGAACAGTCCAGGAAAGGAGTCATTTCTTGCATTCCCAAATAGATTTTTTTATATCTGGCCATCTATGTATCAATTACCAATGTACATTCTTATTTACATAGATGGACAAGGGCAACAAGAATGCAACTTTTGAGGGAATCAGTTTCGCAGAACTTGGGTCACCAGACCCTAACCCACGGAGTGGGCTGGCAAAGTGCAGAAATGCCCAATTCCCTCAGGTAGATACGCTACCCTCCCTTTCTTTCATGGTCTTGACTTGACACAGTGACCAATCATAAGCATATTGTAGTTCACATATATTCTTTCTTCTCAAGCTAGCCGTAGCATCAAACCCATTTCCATATGGTAGGAGCTATAGCACTACTTCTCAAACAGAATTTTCTAATTTCTAACTAAATTTTTGTTAATGAAAGCAAATATAGGTACATCCACAAAGTATTTTAAAGTTGAAGAACAGTAAAGATAGAGTTAAATTTCACTGGCAGAGTTGATAAAGGTTTTCCCTTTGATGTTCTTCAACAACTAAATTTTTCTATGAACATCTATAAATCGGGTGGCTATTACATGCATTCAGAGCATGATGGTGCACATAGAATCTTCCTTAAATATTCTGGCCACCAGAAATTCACAACTTTAAAGTGAAAAAACTGCTAGTATGATTGAAATTCCTTGGAGAATTCTGGTTTTGACTACAAGTGAAGCAGTCACAGTTTGCAATATATACATATATGTATAAGGGGGGTAAAAAAAAAATATTTGTCTACGTATACACATGGAAGAAGGTGTTAGTGAAGAAAAATAGAAAGCTTTTTGAAAAGAGGAAGAATTATTAAATATATTCAGTTACTGAAGGCAAGTGAAGAGTCAGGTGTGCCTGACTATCATGTGGGTTGCTGTCACTATGAATAGATAAAAAGAAACATCAATGGGAAAAAGAATTCCTTATTTCTTCAGCATAATGACGCTGCTATAAATAATGTACTTGAGAAGAAAAAAACAGAAAATGATTACAAGGAGGAATCTTTTCCAATAAAAGAAGCATCAAGGGTATGAATTCCATAAGGAGTACCACTAAAATCTCAAAAGGCTGTTATTATATAACTGCTACTAATGTCCCACCATAACTAGTTTTTAACTGGTCATGACATCTGTCCCACTCATGACTCTGTCCATGCATTTCTGAAGCATCATACGCAACTTCTTTTTGGTACTGCAACACAAATGGCTGCCAGAACTTTTACAAAAACAATTACCATTAAAGCATGACTATCAAGACAAAGAAGGATGACTAAAGCAAAGCTACATAAAGTATAGTGGCAGTATTGTAAGGTGCACAGTTAACTATGGAGAGACATGCTCCTGACTCCACTAATTCTAAGTCTGATAATTCTCTTACCAAAACTTTCTTTACATATTTGTGCGATGGTCTATACAGTAGTCCATTCTGTGAGCAGGAAATTAAGTGTTTTAAGGAATGGTATCTCTCTATGGTTATTTAAAATATCATTGTGGAGGAATGTTAAGTCAGAAATGCATGGTTTTCATGCAAAAACTGATTCTAAAAACATGACAGTTTTCAACTCATTAACAATATGCATGGGGGATCTTAAAATCAAGATGTCTACAAGAACTGACTGGTTGACTTTGTGAAGCACATTCCTGTACAAACTAATGTAATAATTATACTTTTCATTTGTTAGGGTAATTCTACTAAAAGGATAAACTATGAATAATCTAATTAATCTACAGGAAACCATGGAGAAGAAATTCACATTCTGATTCTCATGACATTTTAGGAATTATTGGTTTACTTATGAAACACTATTCAATTTACCTATATCTCTGGTATCTTTTGCTCCTCATAATACAACCATGTACAAAATATTTAACAAAGCTTAGCTATTAAAAACATCCACTAATAAATTATTCAATAGGCTTAATACACATCACTTAAATACCCTATCTTATGATGCCACTGATGTTTGCAACAAAGTAATCTTCACCAAATTCTTCA
This sequence comes from Panulirus guttatus, assembly GCA_032361385.1. Lineage (NCBI taxonomy): Eukaryota > Metazoa > Arthropoda > Malacostraca > Decapoda > Palinuridae > Panulirus > Panulirus guttatus. The sequence continues at coordinate 3,965 of JAUUDW010009130.1, read as the reverse complement.
CATGAATTATGTAAATATGTTGGCAGTGATTTCCAGATTTACAAAAAGCTAACTACACCACCTCATATAAATAACCTATAGACATGATGCAACTGACATCTACATCAACAAAAAAAACTAACCACAGGTTACAAACATCCTTTACTCATGCTGGCAGTAATTTCTATAACTACAATAAAGTAAATACATCTATCTTGTGTATGTGAGGGTACCAATATTCACAGTATGCCGTTTCACCACACTTGATTCATGAAATCTTTCCAAACAACATAATTATCTCATAGCTGCACTTTCTTCCACATGACAAAAAGTTCTTGAATCCTTTTCTTTCTTTTTCAGTTTTTATCTTAGTGGCTTAGTGTGAACTGTACAAGTTTATACATTGTAAAACTGAGAAAAGAAGAGTATGTGTGTGTGTAAAGATACGCCAAGACTAAGCTTTGCACAGGCTCGTCAATAACAGCCCATTCTTGGGTGTACTATTAACGCAACATGTTGGGTTTGTGTGCTCAGGGTGTAACTTGGGTGTACTATTAACACAACATGTTGGGTTTGTGTGCTCAGGGTGTAACTACTAGCATAGACAAGCCCTTGTGTAACCATAAAATACAATTTTCACCATTCAGGAAATTTTTTATTATCACCATTATAACAAATTTTTTGAGATGTGTACTACTGTTGCCTTATAAATGTTTTTGATAATTGTAGATTTATAAAATTGTGATATTAAATACACCAAATAATAAATCTTATATATCAACCGCCTTGCAGCTAGGTTTTCGAGATACACTGCAATATGCCAAGTACTGTATGTGAAAGCACAAAAAATAATGGCTGATGTGGGGTGAAAGTTGAGGTTTGCGGTACGGACAGATAATGTGTGAGAAAGATTGGGGTGTTTTTCAAAGTAAGAAATACATTTATAGACCCAAAATTGGATTTATTGTGAATTTTTGGAGCTTTGGACACATATTGCATCCAAAGTTAACAAATGTAAGCCTTTTGGAGGATGCATATTGAGACATAAGAACAAGAAAGATTTAAATGTAAACCATTCAGTAATTACAGTATTATCCAGAGAATACAGAATTTAAATGGGACTTTATCTATTCTGCCTGCTGACAAAAACACACCTTTGCAGGGGGAGCATAGGATCATTAAGTACAGTTCTGTAAACTACACTTACGCAAACAACTAATCAAATTGTGCATCTACCCAGGCACTTACTGAGTGAGTCATTAGAATGGTGAGTCATTGTATTAGTTGACAATAAAGAGAAGCTGGACTGATATGCCACCAGGAAAGCATATATAAGGTGTTTGGAGTGACATTTGCTTAGTAAGCCAGCACACATTGCACTCCTCTGACCCAGGTAGCTGTCTTTTCTTTCTGCCTTACTAACATGTGGACTACTGGCATTCTGCCCACAAACATTCAATTTCTCCTTGTCATGCTTAACAGTTGACAACACTTAATTCACACAGCTCATTCTTCATAATGCTAGATTTTTCTGTGGTGAGCAATATGTGCTAATCCTGCCTTTTGGCAAAATGATAGAAGTAGTAGATAGGAACATTTAGGCAGGAGCATTAGGTAGAAATTTTCAGTAGAAGCAGTTGGAAGGAGCATTAGACAGAAGTAGTCAGTAGGAACATTAGGGAGGAGCCTCAGCAAACACTGTGCTAGAGTTGCCCTCTGCCAGCGGCCTGTTAAGTGTGAGGCACTTAAGGATAAGAAGTGGCACTGGAGTTCACTAGTTATGGAGACTCTATTGCCGTGGCCACCCCCTTGAGGGAGTTCCAATTGGAACGAGTGTTAGAGATGTAGATAGACAAAAGAGTGCGACTGACAAGCACGCCAAAACTAAGTTTTGAGAAAATCATAGCCACAATACTAATTCATAAATTTTAATGTATTTGGTTTCATTTTAGTAAGTTTTTTTGTATCTTACTGAAATTATAAAGAAGATATGATAATGTAAGATAATAGTATAACATAAAGAAAAAATAATAAATAATTATAGACCACCATGTACACACAGTTTATACTTATGAATTTTCTACATTCCTGGTTCTCTTTTGTGAGTTGCCTGGCATGTGAGGATGCACTTCAATTTTTGATGAATTCATCTTGCAGAGTAATAAATAACTGTTTCCTCTCAATAATACTAAATAGAGTGAGTTAAGTATTCTGCAGGGACTTGCTATCTGTCCACTTCCCAACAGAAATGCAGGAAGACTGGCCTTAGCTGTATGCTATTTGGCTTAGTCAGTTACATGAACAACTAGCAAGACATCATTGGCTGCACGCACCAGCAGGATCATCATTAATACACAGCCAAATTCTAAATAATCTTCCCTGAGCAGATGGTTGATCATCCTGAACAAGCCAAATTCTAAATAATCTTCCCTGAGCAGATGGTTGATCATCCTGAACAAGACGATGTACTTACAAGAGGATTAAGGACATGCCTCCCATAAGTTTTGAGAGCCTCAGCTTGTGAACCCACTGCTGCTGGTTACCGGTCTGAGAGCAATGGGACTGTGTGTTTTATTTCCTCTATCACCTTGGTTTAAGGCTGATGAAGGTAAATCTCCTGATCAACAAACTATTCAGAATATTTAAGAAAAGAATCAGGAAGTTCCTAACCAAGAACAAAATAAGCTTATCTGGTGACTGAATCAAGGCTGAAGATTTATCAATATAAGTAATTGTTTCCTAGAAACATGCGACTTCTTCAAGCTGACAAATTTACCGTGAAAACAATAAAAGATACCATCACCAACAAACTATAACTGAGACAATTTCACTGACTGGAACAAAATGTCAGTCTATAAGATTAGAATGCTACCATGCCTTCCCTCCAAAAACTTGAGCCAAGGTCTCCATGCTGAAGTTTACATAATTTAAGAGAAGATCTATGACTCCAGTTAGGCAAAATATCCTATTTCAAGTGGTGGGTTTAATTAATAGAAAGTTTTTGCTTACATGGTTTGCCATGAATTTCCTAATGTCATTCATCCCTTGTGTTTTGTTTTGGTCCAAAATATCAATAAAATTAAAATTACAGTACAATGTATGGTCCAGTGCAATGTCTTAAGAAAGCCCTTCAGTTTCCCAATTTGGTTCAGGAAAGGATAGCTCTAAAATATGATGCTTAAATATCTCTAGTACAACAGAGAGTCTGGTTTTAAGAAGTATCAGAGTGGGTTACTTTAGAATATGCTATTTAAGTACACTATCATTAAAGACAAGTTTATCTTAAATATCTAAAGATGAAGTTCCTGAACCTAATGCATATTACTATATTTTATGTTGGTTTAGCAATATACTTCTACCTAAAACCACTAAATTCCAACACTTGTAACATACTGTAATAGATTACTATTCTAGTATTGTATAGTATTACCTTATAAGGTGTAGGATTGAGATTGCGTTTATGGTCCTGTCTCAATGTCTGAAGCGATGATGCGACTCTGTCTCTAACTTCCTCCAGGTTTGGCAAGTCTTGTTGAATCTTGCCATCTTTCCAGTAAAGCTGAAAATATGATCTGGCATTAGTGTGCTTCTCTTAATGGCCACATTAATATATATGACTTAACTTCCCCAGCATTTAGAACCAATTACTGTTTGCTCTCATAAACAATAAAACTGTACTTCTGAGTTTGTATGATGGAAAGTCATTGGTGCGAGTTGACTAAAGGTTATGGGGCAAGTCATGCTTGTAAGTCATAAAATAGTGTTTCCACTGTTAAAACTGATAAATAATGATTATTGGATGTGGAAATTGCTAAAAGATTGGATGCTGATAAATTTTAATTCAATAGTTCAGTTAGTAAAATGAGAGAATCAAAGGACAAAGAAAAGTACAAAAAGACTGAATATATTTCAGTTTTTTTTTGTTTTTTTTATGTTAGCTGAGACGGCACGGGCAGCTGAGGCCCTAATCAAGGCCATCCCATTAA